>CAUJGJ010000487.1:65200-77700 GCA_963170055.1 Halisarca cf. caerulea
ACAGTAGGACCTCTACTAGTGTGTGTACAGTAGGACCTCATCAGAGTTTGATGGTAAGACCTCTACTAGCACATATATGTAACAACGTAACTAGTGTGTTTTATCAATTTTGCAGAGAGGAAGTGGTGCAAGGAGGGGGCGTGGCAGGGGTAGGGGTGGCCCAGCTAGTGCCAATGAGCTGAAGCAGAGAAATTGGAAAGAAAAACATAAGTCATTCACGAGTAATCACAACCGGAAAGTGCAGGCTCATAAGAAGCAACAAAAAGGCATGTTTTGATTTGTGTTGTATTTTGCTTTCTTCAAAAATGAATTTCTACTGCAAATTGCAGCTCTACAGACTGAGTTATTATACTCAGAAGATGTGTATATGTATTTTAGAACCTCCAAATAAAGGGCACTTTGGGGGCAGTGTGAATTCGGATGTGTTCTGTTCTTTGTAGAGAGGTTGTCCACTTTTGGAGGCTCAAACTTTATAGAGGAAATATTTTGTGACCTCAAGCTGTGTCCTTTGTATAGAGGCTCACTACACCATGTTCTTGTTCCAGAGTGTCCACTGTTAGGGGGTCCACCTTATGTGTCCACACACTATGGTCTCAGTCTACAGTGGAACCTCTGTAATAAGGACACCACTGGGACCACAGTAAATAGTCCTTTATAGTGAAACCTCTATAATAGGGACACCATTGAGACCCCAGTAAATAGTCCTGTACAGTGAAACCTCCATAATAAGGACACCACTGGGACCACAGTAAATAGTCCTGTACAGTGAAACCTCCATAGTAAGGACACCACTGGGACCATAGTAAACTGTCCTGCTTATGGAGGTGTCCTTCATTTTTCCAGGGGTTTTAAATGCACACATGTCAATGCAAGGGATGTCAAATGGGGCAGAGCAGTGGTGTCCTGTTGAAGGAGGTGGCTGTTTCCGGAGGTGTCCCTTTAGAAGTTCACCAGGCATACTAGTCCGTCTCTAGATCGATCGTCCTAGGAATCCTTTCATGGTAGAATCTCCTAACTTGAATGGCTCACTGAGTCAAGTGAATTGAACAAACTTTCCATATATAAGTTGAACTTTCACTTTCACTTCACCTTGCAAGGGGGGTGACTTTAGGAGGGTTTGCGTGTGTGTGTGTGTGTGTGTGTGTGTGTGTGTGTGTGTGTGTGTGCATGTGTGTGTGTGTGCGTGCGTGCATGTGTGGGTGCGTGCGTGCATGTGTGGGTGTGTGCGTGCGCGCATGTGTGTGTGTGTGTGTGTATGTGTGTGTGTGTGTGTGTGTGTGTGTGTGTGTGTGCATGTGTGTGTGTGTGCGTGTGCATACGTGTGTGTGTGTGTGTGTGTGTGTGTGTGTGTGTGTGTGTGTGTGTGTGTGTGTGTGTGCATGTTTGTGTGTGTGTGTGCACATGTGTGTGTGTGTGTGTGTCTGAGTGGTGAACTTGTCGTAAATATGAGTCTTCCCAAGTAGGAGACTGTAGCAACAAGCCACAGTGCACATGCAAACCATGATCTAAGGATTCCGAAGGCATTGCAGCTAAATAATGGGTGGAGTTTGAACGAATAGTTGAATAAACAAAAGGTGGTATATGGGGAATAATTCACTCAAGCCTACAGTGTGTGTCAGAGGTGGTCTCCAACAAGGAGAGATTAATATAGGACTTACTATACTGCATTGTGACCAGCAAAGCCAGTCTTACAAAAGAGGTGGTCTTTCACCAAAGCGGTCTCGTTGTACAATTGAATAATTGTTTGATGAAAAATTGTGGCATGCGTGACCTGTCCAAAGATGAACAACACATAAATCGAGCGTGCTACGTTTGTTTTGTGTGGTATGTCTGCCGTTCTATTGGAGCGACCACAGACAATAGATATAAAGAGCTGGTTCATTCACTCTTTGATGGTTTTGCTGCATCCCACTTGTCTGGTCACAACAGCTTGGTGATGACCTAGCAGTGTGTTGCTGTTAACACCGCCAAATGGAATTATCCCTCAATACAGTGCTGACTTCCTCCAATTGTTGGCTGGTGGAGGTTGTATAAATTAGCTGAAACGAAGAGGTACTCCACACAGGCACACAGAACTTCCCTTTGTTCCGAGTGCGTCTGATGCTCTGTCTTTCCAGGTCTGCGTGCCAGGAGTACGTACGGTTGATCTGTGACTGTTTTGAGTGCGAGAAGAAAACCAAGCAAAAATTGCACGTGATATCTTGTGAACTTTTCACATCAAAGAATACCATACTTCACACTTCAGGAGAATCTTTCCACAGCTGAAAGGACTTCTCAAGAGCAGAAAGTACTTCTCACAACAGAGAACACTTCCACAGTTGAGGAATAGTTTACTTTGATATTGTTGAAGTCCACAGTAAGTTGGAGAACTGCTGCCATTCTTGTCTTCATCTCCAAGGTAACCAATCAACCAATCGAAAGAAATTACTTTGGATAGCTAATTTGGTACTTTTCTTCTTTTGCTTGCATCTCAGTTGGTGTGTTGGTTGTGTGTGTGTGTGTGTCTGCTCATTCTGTCCGCTAAAGGAAGTCAAATTATAGGAAGCAGTTTTGTATACACGCACACAAACTTCAGTCGCTTCTTGAACCCAACATCTCCTACAACTCAGAGTTTATTTTGTTATAAAATTGGCATATTTACCAGATACGGGCTTGCAGTGCAGATTCATGGCGCTCATTGTTGGAAGTATTGCTTTTTGTGTTGTTCTCTTTGTGTACCCCTCACTTGACCTGAGAGTGGGGGTGGACATCGTGGATGGGGTTCCCCACTGCAAATCTTACCATGCAAACAAAAGCAGCACTGTCACCATAGACCACTTTACAGCTCAGCCAGTGTGGAACACATCAGGGTCCCATGGGAACAAGACACAACTGCGTTTCTGCTTGAGTGTGAAAACCGATCAGAAGACGTACTACGTTGCACAGTCTCCCAGTGGAATGCTGGCTTTTGTGAGCAACTCTCTAGATGCAGTCATGTTCGAAGCGGTCAACTTCCACACAAATGGTCCCCCGTATTCCGTAGGTGTTAACATGAATCAGAAATTCTTCTTAAAGTACCATGGAAGCAGAGGAAGATATTCATTTCTTCATGTATTTAAGGGTAGTCAGGAAGAGGGGATGCGACTGCTGGAGAAGGGTTCCAGGGCACCACAAGGATACAGAATCCTCTTGGGAAAAGTGCCTTCACACTAGGCCAGCCTCCCACATTGTCCCAGCCTCTCATATTACTGCCGACCACTGCCGACATCGCCTCCACTCTTACTTCTACCATTGGCCCAGCTGCCCTGCCCCATCCACAGACACGCCCACTTCAACCCTACTCCTCTCACTGACACACCCACTTTGACCTCATACCATCCACAGACACGCCCACTTTAACCACACTCCTCACTGACACACCCAATTTAACCCTATACCATCCACAGACACACCCACTTTACCCCATACCATCTGCAGACACACCCACTTTACCCCCATACCATCTGTAGAATGCCCACTTTAATCCACACCATCCACAGACACGCCCACCTTTTTTATTGCAATTTTTTTTCTAATTGTATTAATAATATATCCATTGATCTAAGAGCACATTGTTATTACGTAATATGTTACAAGTATTGTAATCTTTGATTTTAATTGAGCACTGTATCAAAAGTTAAATACTGCAAATCATCTGATGAAATAAATTGTATTTTACAATATCAAGCTACAATTATTTACCATGTAACTTTCGAACAGCTTTTCACTTAGCACAGATCAATTGTACAAAATCAATGTATACAGTGCACTTCGGCCGCCCAGGCCTTCATCAGTGGGTGACATACTAGTAGCCAAGGGCTAACGGCTCCCCACATTAAACAGGAATACTTGATACCTGATCAGTTGTAAGCATGTAAGACTGAATTAGTCCCGCGTAGCCAGACCCATGCTCGCCATGACTGACGTCACCATGAAGGCGAGTAAGCCCAGTGACGTCATGCAGTCCCTGAAAATGGCCGAGTGAGATTGGGTCTGAGCTACGTGAGGGAGTTTCCCTTGCATATGAATTATGACATGTACAGCTTCAGCTGTTTCAACAGTATAGGGAATGCTGGTCTTGTGAACCAGACCCTAGTTCACCTATATACATTGGTCATCTTTGAGCGGCCATTTAATTTACAGAACTTGCAATCAACAATGATACAAATCATTTCTCCATAAAGTGTTAGATTATATGCATTATCCTATACTATTCTATAGACATTACTTACAATGCAAATATAATATTATTATATAAAATATATGCATAAATATTTTTATATTAAACTATTATTATACAAATATTAAAATATATCATTATGCATTATAAAAAATATATGCATTATCATATCCTATTCTAGATAATACAATTTAAATATTATAAAAATATACATTATAACAGACATGCATTTAAACTTCATTTCATTGCATTTGCATGACATTGTTTTAATTAGTGCATAATCATGACAAGAAAGGCTGCACTTTTATAATATTCATAGGTGTAGGAACCATGGGGGCTGGAGGGGCTATAGCCCCCCCCCCCCCCCATGTTTGCCTGATCATATATTAAACAAGCTATTATACTGCACATGAACTGCACATGATATTGAATGAGCCCCCCAAAGTATAAGTCATTCCTACGCCAATGTAATTAATTCATAAATTACACTTGATTAATTTATGCATGTACCCTTTGTGTAATTGTATGTGTATGTGTATAGCACCTCAAGGTACACCATGCAGTGACTATTGGTGAGAGTTTCCCAGTAAAACATTGATTCATTTTATAATCCATATTAATACAAAGTAATTAATAGCATTCCGTATGTGGGTAATAATGAAACGGTTCATGCAGGTTTGTGTTTAACTGTACCACAAACTTTGTGTTGCACAAGAACATGTGACACTCATGTGACACCCCATGTGACAAGATGGCTGTGTATGTATACTTCCATGCATTCATTGCTAATAAATATCTCCACTGCATGACTTCTGAATCAGTAAAAGTGGATAGTGATACACACACACACACACACACACACACATGTACACACACACACACACACACACACACACACACACACACACACACACACATACACACACACACACATGTACACACACACACACACACACACACACACACACACACACACACACACACACACACACACACACCTCACAACACTTCCCCTTTCAGATTCAACACACCACTAGCTACCAATACTTAAGAATGAAAGAACCATTTAAAGGGGAAGGAAACACATTCAATCCATGTCATGCTGAACTGCTAAAATGCCTCCTTAGATGATGTTTATACACTGTACGTGGCTATGTTGCTAAAGCCTCCTACTCAGAAAGACTCATATTTACCGCAAGTTCACCACTCAGACAGCAGTCTACACAATATTTATACCTAGTAGTCAATACATTGCGGGCACAACTCATGTGTTGTTGTGCATTCTGGAGGGAAATTAATCAATACTTTCTATTGAGAATGAAAGAAGGAACTGCCTTCCTCCAAATGTTGGCTGGTGGAGGTCGTATAAAACAGCTGGAACGAAGAGGTACTCCACACACACGTACTGTACTTAAGTTGAGTCTCCCTTTGTTCAGAGTTCATCTGAGGATCATTCCAGGAGTACGTACGGTCGATCTGTGGTTGTTTAGAGTGTGAGAAGAAAACCAAGCAAAATCGCAACTGATATCTTGTGAAGTTCTCAAAGCAAAGGATACGGTACCTCACATACAAACGTCAGTCTCTCCTTGAATACATCTTCTACAACTCTGAGTTCATTTTATAATAAATTTGACACTGATATTTACCAGATACGGGCTTGCAGTGCAGATTCATGGCGCTCATTGTTGGAAGTATTGCTTTTTGTGTTGTTCTCTTGGTGTACCCCTCACTTGACCTGAGAGTGGGGGTAGACGTCGTGGATGGGGTTCCCCACTTCAAATCTTACCATGCAAACAATAGTAGCACTGTCACCATTGACCGATTTATAGCTCAGTCGGTGTTGAACACATCAGGGTTCCATATGAACAAGATCCAACTGCGTTTCTACTTTAGTGTGAAAACCGATCAGAAGACGTACTACCTTGCACAGTCTCCCAGTGGAATGCTGGCTTTTGCAAACAACTCTTTAGACGCAGCCATGTTTGAAGCAGACAACTTCCGCACAAATGCCTCCCCATATTCCGCAGGTGTTAACATAAACCAGAAATTCTTCTTACTATTCCACGGTGACGAAGGAAAGCAGTCAATCCTTCATATACTCGCGGGCGGTGAAGAAGAGAAGATGCAGCTGCTGGAGAAGGGCTCCAGGCCACCACGAGGACACAAAATTGTCTTGGGAAGAGCCCTGTCACACTAGGCCAGCCTTACACACTTTGATATTTCTAACATCCTTCATCCATAAGAGCACTCTTGCTATTAGCCTAATATGTTACATGTATTGTAATCTTTGATTTCAATTGAGCACTGTATTAAAAATTAAAGTCTGTAGATCATCAGATGAAGTAAATTAAATTTTGCAATGTCAACCTACAAAATTAATACTTAACTAGCTAATTGGGAAAAATAGATATTTGCTATATGCATGTAACACAAACAATAATAGCTCCCAATGTCTTCTATACATTCCGTACATGATGTAGCAATGCTGAGCACATGAGAGAATTCCCCTTGCATAAATATGACTTGTAAGGCTTCAGCTGTTTCCACAGTAAGGATAGCCTTGTTCCCAGCCCCACTTCCACCTGCCATTTTTTCAGAATAAAATGGCAGGCGGAAGTGGGGCTGGGCATGAGGCTACAGTAGGGAATGCTGGTCTAGTGAACCAGACCCTAGTTCACCTACATATCGGCCATTTTACATAATTTGCAATCAACATGCAATTATACAGTACATTAAATCATTTCCCCATAAAGTGTTCTGAATATAAGAAATCAATCAATCATTATAACTGATAGTTTTACTAAATTTCATTATATTTGCATAATTAGTGCCCAATCATGGCAAGAAATGCTCTGCATGTGTATTAAGGCTGCACTCAGTTTTACTCTTTCAAAATAATATTTCATTTAATTAATCCATAAATCACACCTGATTATGTACCCTTTGTGTGACTGTATGTGTATAGGACCTCAAAGTACACCATGCAGTGACTACCGGTGAGAGTTTCCCAGTCAAACATTTATCTCATAATCCACTATACAAAATAGTGCATAGCATTAATGATTTGGTGGGTAACATCAAAACGACTTGTGCAGGTTTTGTGCTTACTGAGCTGGAAAATAGTGCATAGTAGTTGGTGGGTAACATTAAGGCCCCATTTACACACATCCGGATAACTTTATAAACGTATACTTTTTGAATGCGTTTACAACTTGTTTACACGAAAACGATCGAAACGATCGATGTATGCGTTTATAGAGTATCCACTTAGGTATCCGTTTACAAAGTATCCACATTCGCTTATACGTTTTCGGCTTTTTCGTGTAAATAGTCTGTGTAAACGTCTTCAAAAGTATACGATTACAAGGGTATCCAGATACGTGTAAATGGGGCCTAAAACGACTCGTGTAGGTTTTGTGTTTACAGAGATGGAGGAACCACCTGGGCAGCTAGGGCAATGGCCCAATCACTTTTCTTACCAAACCTCAAAAATACATAGTCAATTAGAGCTTGTTGGGCTGCTTTCGTTAATGGTAGGATATTGCAACCAGAGGCTGGGTTGAGATGCCCACCACATTCATATAGCTTCCTCCAGGCCTGGTTTCACAATTATCTCCACTGACACTGACAGAGTGTCTGTAGCTATGTATAGTGGTTCATACACACACACACACACAAAAAAAAAAACACACACACACACGCGCGCGTACACACACACGTACACACACACACATACACACACACACACGTACACACACACACACGCGCGCGCGCGCGCGTGCACACACACACACACACACACACCTCAAAACACTTCCCCTTTCAGATTCAACACACCACTACCCATACTTCCTATTGAGAATGAAAGAACCATTTAAAGGGGAAGGAAACACATTCAATCCATGTCATGCTGAACTGCTAAAATGCCTCCTTAGATGATGTTTATACACTGTACGTGGCTATGTTGCTAAAGCCTCCTACTCAGAAAGACTCATATTTACCGCAAGTTCACCACTCAGACAGCAGTCTGCACAATATTTATACCTAATAGTCAATACATTGCGGGCACAACTCATGTATTGCTATGCATTCTGGAGGGAAATTAATCAATATTTTCTATTGAGAATGAAAGAAGGAACTGCCTTCCTCCAATTGTTGGCTGGTGGAGGTCGTATAAAATAGCTGGAACGAAGAGGTACTCCACACACACGTACTGTACTTAAGTTGAGTCTCCCTTTGTTCAGAGTTCATCTGAGGATCATTCCAGGAGTACGTACGGTTGATCTGTGGTTGTTTAGAGTGTGAGAAGAAAACCAAGCAAATTCACAACTGATATCTTGTGAAGTTCTCAAAGCAAAGGATACGGTACCTCACATACAAACTTCAGTCTCTCCTTGAATACATCTTCTACAACTCTGAGTTCATTTTATAATAAATTTGACACTGATATTTACCAGATACGGGCTTGCAGTGCGGATTCATGGCGCTCATTGTTGGAAGTATTGCTTTTTGTGTTGTTCTCTTGGTATTCCCCTCACAGAACCAACGAGTGGGGGTGGACATCATGAATGGGGTTCCCCACTTCAAATCTTACCATGCAAAAAATAGCAGCACTGTCACCATAGACCGTTTCACAGCTCAGCCAGTGTGGAACACATCAGGGTCCCATGGGAACAAGACCCAACTGCGTTTCTACTTTAGTGTGAAAACCGATCAGAAGACGTACTACCTTGCACAGTCTCCCAGTGGAATGCTGACTTTTGTGAACAATTCTCTAGACGCAGCCATGTTCGAAGCAGACAACTTCCGCACAAATGCCTCCCCATATTCCGCAGGTATTAACATGAACCGGAAATTCTTCTTAACATTCCACAGTGACGAAGGAAAGCAGTCAATCCTTCATATACTCACAGGCGGTGAAGAAGAGAAGATGCAGCTGCTGGAGAAGGGCTCCAGGCCACCACGAGGACACAAAATTGTCTTGGGAAGAGCGGTTACACACTAGGCCAGCCTTACACACCAGCTCAGATATTTCTAACATCTTTCATCCATAAGAGCACTCTTGCTATTAGCCTAGTATGTTACATGTATTGTAATCTTTGATTTCAATTGAGTACTGTATTAAAAATTAAAGTCTGTAAATCATCAGATGAAGTAAATTAAATTTTGCAATGTCAACCTACAAGTACTTAACTAGCTAATTGGGAAAAAAATAGATATTTGCTATATGCATGTAACACAAACAATAATAGCTCCCAACGTCTTCTATACATTCCATACATGATGTAGCGAGGACGAGTACGTGAGAGAATTCCCCTTGCATAAAATATGACTTGTAAGGCTTCAGCTGTTTCTACAGTAGGGATAGCCTTGTTCCCAGCCCCACTTCCACCTGCCATTTTTCAGAATAAAATGGCAGGTGGAAGTGGGGCTGGGCACGAGGCTTCAGTAGGGAATGCTGGTCTAGTGAACCAGACCCTAGTTCACCTACATATCGGCCATTTTACATAATTTGCAATCAACATGCAATTATACAGTACATTAAATCATTTCCCCATAAAGTGTTCTGAATATAAGAAATCAATCAATCATTATAACTGATATTTTTACTTAATTTCATTATTAATTGCATAATTAGTGCCCAATCATGGCAAGAAATGCTCTACGGGCGTATTCAGGCTGCACTCAGTTCTACTCTTTCAAAATCATATTTTATTTAATTAATCCATAAATTACACCTGATTATGTACCCTTTGTGTGACTGCATGTGTATAGGACCTCACAGTACACCATGCAGTGACTACCGGTGAGAGTTTCCCAGTAAAACATCTATCTTATAATCCACTATACAAAATAGTGCATAGCATTAATGATTTGGTGGGTAACATCAAAACGACTTGTGCAGGTTTTGTGCTTACTGAGCTGGAAAATAGTGCATAGCAGTTGGTGGGTAACATTAAGGCCCCATTTACACACATCCGGATAACTTTATAAATGTATACTTTTTGAATGCGTTTACAACTTGTTTACACGAAAACGATCGAAACAATCGATGTATGCGTTTATAGAGTATCCACTTAGGTATCCGTTTACAAAGTATCCACATTCACTTATACGTTTTCGGCTTTTTCGTGTAAATAGTCGGTCTAAACATCTTCAAAAGTATACGATTACAAGGGTATCCGGATACGTGTAAATGGGGTCTAAAACGACTCGTGTAGGTTTTGTGTTTACAGAGATGGAGGAACCACCTGGGCAGCTAGGGCAATGGCCCAATCACTTTCCTTACCAAACCTCAAAAAAACATAGTCAATTAGAGCTTGTCCTGCTGCTATCGTTGATGGTAGGATATTGCAACCAGAGGCTGGGTTGAGATGCCCACCACTTTCATATAGCTTCCTCCAGGCCTGGTTTCACAATTATCTCCACTGACACTGACAGAGTGTCTGTAGCTATGTATAGTGGTTCACACACACACACACACACACACACACACACACACACACACACACACACACACACACTTCTTCTCTTGAGTCGTTCCCTTCCAGAATCAACAGACCTTCCTTCGTGGCCAGTACGCAAAGTAACACACACACACACACACACTTCTTCTCTTGAGTCGTTCCCTTCCGGAAACAACAGACCTTCCTTCATGGCCAGTACGCGAAGTAACACACACACACACACACATACACACACACACACACACACACGCACACACACAAACACACACACACCACCCAACACTTCCCCTTTCAGATTCAACACACCACTACCCATGTGTCAGGAACTTGAATATTCACTGTGTGTGTTCACTTCCCACTGACTTCCTCATGTACTGCACACACAAACCATAGGACACACATGACAATGTGAGTAGGGGAAGATATGATGTAATGAATAAGACTAGAGAGGAAATGGGTTGTCTTCAATTTCTCAGAATGAAGAGGAAGGCTCTGTGTGTGTGTGTGTGTGTGTGTGTGTGTGTGTGTGTGTGTGTTTGTGTGTGTGTGTGTGTGTGTGTGTGTGTGTGTGTGTGTGTGTGTGTGTGTGCAGCATACACACACACACACACACACACACACACACACACACACACACACACACACACACACACACACTCACATCACCACCTCCCTCCATATTCCACCAACATTCATGCAACAATTCACAAACAGACTATCATTGGCCGGAACAGTAAAGATGCTCACACCAATCCATACTTGCAGATGCACACATAAAGTACAAACTAAGTTGGTTGCATGCAGACACAGGCAGAATGAGGCTCAAGATTTCACCAGTTCTTTCTTCATCTTGTCTTGCTGTAAACCAACAAATGCCTGCATCTTCAGCTGAAGTATCATTGTGACAGCTGCAAAGTGGTAAGGGTGATGGTGACTGGTGGAGGTGAGTAGAGAGATGGTGAAGGGTGGAAGCGAGTAGTGATGGTGAGGGGTGGAGGTGAATAGAGTGATAGTGAGGAGTGGAGGTGAGTAGAATGATGATGAGATGTGGAGGTGAGTAGAGTGATGGTGAGGGGTGGAGGGGAGTAGAGTGATGGTGAGGGGTGGAGGGGAGTAGTGATGGTGATCGAGGGGTGGAGGTGAGTAGAGTGATGGGGAGGTATTCAGAGGTATGAAATGCGACGAACCTTCTAGAAGCTTCTGCTTGTCACTCAGAGCTGGTTGAATCTTGTTGAGCTGTTCAGCGACGTGGTCCATTCTTCTTTGAAAGAAATCATTTGCCTCTGGAATAGTCTACATGGGTAAACACAACAGGAAACAATCTACATGGGTAAACACAACAGGAAACAATCTACATGGACAAACACAACAGGAAAAGGTCCACATCGAGAATACAACAGGAAATGGTTTACAGTTTTTCTGCAGAAAATAATTCAGTGATTTCCTCCATAGGAGACTTCCTCCACAGGAAGTGGTTCAGTGACTTCCCCCACAGGAATTGATTGACTGAGTGCAAAAAGTGGGAAGTGTTGGCATGGCAACACTACCCCATACAAACCATACAGACTAGTGTGGGGCCCTCACATCCAGGAAATTGGGTAGGATGTAACCAACACAACATCCAGGAGGTGAGCGCATCTTGAAGGGAAGGACCAGGGAAACCTCTGCATGTAAAAAACACACGACATCACCTCACCTCTTCTACTCAACAATGTGTACCAAGGGAAGCGAACACCCTAGACTAGTAGTTGCACTGTACAGACCACATATGTGCTTGAAAAGTGTGCATGCACCACTCAACACTGCATGTGTCCACACATATAGTACATGTGTGT
>CAUJGJ010000487.1:82700-85200 GCA_963170055.1 Halisarca cf. caerulea
CCGAACACTTCCCGTTGAGAATTAAAGAAGAAGAGAACTATAAGGAGCTTTGTGAGGACATAAAAGGTATGTCAACTCAATATCTACAGATTGCAATATAGTCAGGATTTGAAAAGTGTATCTACTTGTGCCTCGCATGACAGTAATTTCCGAGGAAGCAATATCGAGTGTTTCTGGTATATAAGTCAAGTTTGTTTCTGCATCCACACAATTTGATTGAATAAATCACAGGCGGATTAGTAGTAAGCAGTGAATCCTTTTGATATAGTACAGTTAGTAGGTTACAGTTGGAGAAGTGAACTACAAAGGTGAACTTGAACTACGAAGGTGTACTTTTGAACTTGAACTGGTTAGGAGTCAAACTGGTTTTGAAGTGGAACCCAAAGAAATATTTGAAACAATTAAATTTTAATATACATATTATAATATATATATACACGAACACAAAGTATGTTTGTACATACTCTAAGTGTTTGTGTGTGTGTGTGTGTGTGTGTTTGTGTGTGTGTGTGTGTGTGTGTGTGTATGTGTGTGTTTGTGTGTGTGTGTGTGTGTGTGTGTGTGTGTGTGTGTGTGTGTGTGTGTGTGTGTGTGTGTGTGTGTGTGTGTGCGCGCGCGCATGTGCGCATGTCCATGTGTGTGAGTGCGCACGTGTGTATCTCTCTGTGTGTGTGTGTGTGTGTGCGCGCGCGCGTGTGTGTGTGCATGTGTGACATCTACTCAATTCTTTGTCACTCTTGGCTTGTAGCTCAAGTGATGGAAACCGTGCTTACCGTTTCCTTCATCTTCGCAACTTGGGTGGGAATCTTCCTCGACCCTAGAATACCTCACCCACAGGGGGAAAGACAATGGGATGCACAGTCAACTTTAAACAGAGTATCCCCTTGGGAATTCACACACATATCAAAGTTCTACAGCCACATGAGTGTTCAGGGCAGAGCAGTATACTGGCGTCTCGCAATACCCTACAAGACAATCACTGGAGTCAAGGACGTCTACCTTACGGTAAGGGACAGCGATGATGTTCTCGTGGCCACTACAAACACATCACTGGCAGGGGTGTTTGGGTTCCGAGAAATTCCAGAAAATTTCGACCTCCTGGTACCAAACAACACATACAATATGGAAAGGAAATATTCTCTAACAGAAATTGGTAGAGGTTCCATTCTAACACACACAGACAGCAATGGAAACGTCCGTCACGCTTTTTACAATGTGGATACATCGCATATTGTCTTCAGAAATGTCAGTACATACGCACGTATTGCCTTCAGTACGCCAAAGTTGGGAGAAAGACTTTGGCCATTGAAAGCCGTCAGTTGTCCTTATGTGATACACATATGATGACACGCCCCTCCCCTCTGCTTGACCCTTCCCACTTCACAACCTCAAATCACAGAACATCAGGTTTCGTCAGTGCTATAAGTACTTTAATATAAATTGAATTATACATTTACTGTAAGTAATAACAATTTCTATATAATAATATTACGCATACATAAATTTGCATGAGAAAAGTTTGTTTTGTTTCTTCTGCTACAGTACATCACTATATTTGGTATGTGTATCCATGACACATGACACGATGATATTCTTTGACTTGAGGTCTAAACACACACATGGACACACATGCATGCACACACACACACACACACACACACACACACACACACACACACACACACACACACACGCACACACACACACGCACGCACACGCACGCATACACGCACGCACAAACGTATACACATGCACACACACATATTATGTATGTATATACATGTACACACACACTATATATTATATAAATATATACATTGCTATAATTATTGTATAAAGTTATTACTCATGCAGTATGGGTACATAGAGTACACATTATATCAGGTGTGATTTCACAACATCATGTGACACTTCCAATGGGCGCAGTGAGGAAGCTCACAAGATGAACATTGATATGCCGGAAACATGCACTTTCTGAGGGAACTTCCAGGAGCCATTTTATCAGTTTACCATAGCAACACTTATAGTGAATCTATTTATACAGCCAGGATGTCAGCCAGGAATGCACACAGCATGCATTGAATCCTCACGTAGGTAGTGCTGAGCACCTCACACAGGTAGCACTGAGCATATGCCAGCCATTGTAGCCACACAAACAAACACAGGAACTGCACACATCACATACAGAATAGACAATGTTCATAATATTCTCCTTCAATCATTCTGCCTATTAAGTCTAGGGTCACCGGCAATTACCAGCCTTATTCCCGGCCCACACTTCTGCCACGTCTATTTACCGGTACTAGAAGTGGCAGCAACAGAGGTGTGGACTGGGAACTGGGACCATAGACCCCATTATAGGGTCCTTGCTGGGACTAAGGCTAGGAGTTCGCAGATTTTCCTCCATTTTCATAGCACCATACTTATTTTGGCTATATTGGACCAGCTGCCAAGACTCTTCACACTTTACAACAGAACCAATCACCCATGCAACAATCCA
>CAUJGJ010000487.1:97700-100200 GCA_963170055.1 Halisarca cf. caerulea
GTCTAAACAGCCTTAAAAACAAAATTACATGAGATTACAATGGTGCATTTGCGGTGTACGCTGTGTTGATATCAGAAAGAAAATAAATATTCATTATTTTCCCCCGTATCCATGGTACGAGTCGAAAGAACGGAATAGATTGGCCTTTGCAAATTCATACAACGTACGGACGACAATGGGACAGAAAACATGATACCGTATCTTCTTCTCTTCCCACACTACCTACCTCCGATAAAATTAAATTATTCTTCATAGTCTGAATCGGCTCTCGATTATCTCCCTCTGGGAAACCCATCTTGTATAATCTGTGTGCTTTGTCCAAAAGCTCAAAACGCTCTCAAACTATCTGCTTTCCGGTTATTTCACTCGACGCGGTACTGAGGGAAACTACTACACGTGTCACTATTATACAGGCCGTACGGTACATACGCTCGCGGTGAAAGCGCTCGAATATTCGTCACGATGTTGCTATTTATAGAGTATGACGTCAACTATTTTCCGTCTTGTGACGTCACGAGTCACCGACTTCTTTGGCGAGAACGTGGGACAGCAATGACATTGCGCAATAACGCAGCTATCCACGAAAATGGAGTCCATTGTCTTGGTAAGAAAACGAAATATTTCAGTCTGCCTTTGAGTTATCTTTGATTTTCTATCTTTTCACCCTCTAGGAACCTTCTCTGATGACAATTACGGCGATTGCCATTCTTGATGGAGAAGGCAAAAGAGTTTATAGTGTGGTAATGATTCGCTATTCATAAACACTGTTTGCTTGTTGTTGTGTGGCTGCAGTAGAGTTCTTTGTGGGTCTGTCTCCGTTACACATCACAAGTTTTCTGGTTTTAAGTGTTTAACTACAAATTGTGTGAGATTGTACCCGTGCGGCATAATTGATCCTATAGTCAATGAGTCTCGTTGTAAACATCCGAGAAGGAGCACTCTTATGGTAGATTCTGTGTATAATGAGCAATTTCTTGTGTTCAAGATTTTGTTCTACTGTTACCTATTACTATGTTTTGACGAATTCTGACACGGTGAAGGATTTTCCATAGCAATCTTTAGAATGCTTTTTTAATTGTAGATACTATTCCGAAAGAAGGAAATTGAAATTGTCATTGCATTTGAGGTACAAGTTGAAACAGTGTGGTACTTTCTGTAGTGAGCCATGTAAGTACGTAGGTGATGTGTAGGGGAATTTGGGTTTGCCAGTATGTCACTCATTGAAGCTGTTCTTTCCACAACTCATTGAAGCTGTTCTTTCCACAACTCATTGAAGCTGTTCTTTCTGCAACTCATTGAAGCTGTTCTTTCTGCAAATCATTGAAGCTGTTCTTTCTGCAACTCATTGAAGCTGTTCTTTCTGCAACTCATTGAAGCTGTTCTTTCTGCAACTCATTGAAGCTGTTCTTTCTGCAACTCATTGAAGCTGTTCTTTCTGCAACTCATTGAAGCTGTTCTTTCCACAACTCATTGAAGCTGTTCTTTCCACAACTCATTGAAGCTGTTCTTTCCACAACTCATTGAAGCTGTTGTTTCCACAACTCATTGAAGCTGTTCTTTCCGCAAGTACATACCTAGTGTTATGGGGAGACAATGCATATACTATGCACATTTTATTCGCTCTACGTGAGATGTTCATGTGTTAGGAGATACAGTGGAATCCTTTTGATACAAAATCGCTTAGCACCAAATTTGATTAACATGAAAGCAGCAAAGGCCCTTTCAATGCTCCTAGTGTTCCTAATTGTTCTGATAATGTAAAATTCTGATAAATGAACAGTTTTCATCAGTCCTTTGAGTTTCGTGTTGAGAGGGTTCCACATACTGTGCGTACGTGGAATTCTTGTTAATCTTCAATCAACTACTCTTCTTACATACCTATATTGTACATGGTTAATTCTGTACGTTGATATTTGTAAACTGTGTACTCCACTTCACTCCTCCTAAACATTTTTCCAAAAGGATGCAATACAGGTGTTACAGCTGTATTTGTATTTTGAGTACATTCAATGGCCAACTACATCAGTACTTACTATTGTTTTCAGTATTGTACATGAGGTAGGGAGAGAGCAAGGAGTACTTACTATCAGTGTTGTTTTCGATACTGTACATGAGGTAGGGAGAGAGCAAGGAGTACTTACTATCAGTGTTGTTTTCGATACTGTACATGAGGTAGGGAGGGAGCAAAAATACTACTTACTATTCATGAGTACTTACTAAGCAAGTTTGACTAAAATTTGCGGAAATTTCTTACTGTAGACAGGTGACTAATTCTTACAGTAGACAGGTGACTAGTTCTTACTGTAGACAGGTGACTAGTTCTTACAGTAGACAGGTGACTAGTTCTTACTGTAGACAGGTGACTAGTTCTTACAGTCTTTGTTGTAGAAGACCGGCTGCAGTGAGGACTGAAATCAATTTGAATGCATTCGCTGATTGATTTGTGTGCATTCTTTCATAAGGACTATGGGTCAGATGACTGTTGGTATTATGCAACCCA
>CAUJGJ010000487.1:107700-110200 GCA_963170055.1 Halisarca cf. caerulea
GACGTGGGAGCCTCCCACGGTCTATCTGGACAGTCACCTTGGGAGTGACCAAATATCACATCTGTCTGAGATCGTCAGAAGACACAACGTGAGGAGTTGTGCGCATACGTGCGTGCGATTGTGTGTTCAAGTTTGTATGCAGTGGAATCTCTTATATGTAACAAACTCCCCTATTAGTGAAAAACTCTATAACAGACTGTTTTGTGGATCCAGATAGATTGTTGTGCACATAAAAAAAACTCCGAATAGTGGAAACCTCTGTACAACAAACTGTTTTTCAGGTCCTAAAGTCTCCACTATAGAGAGGCTCCACTGTATACACACAGACACAATTACAGTGAAATCTCTTTAATTAGAACCTTGATTTTCCGGTAAAAAGTTCTAATTACCCATAAGTTCTAATTAACCAGCCACATATGTACTCCACACATTAGGAACGGTACATTCATCAATGTTTGAATTAAGCCAGATATTCTAATTATCATGGTTCTAATTATCGAGATTTTACTGTATCTGCATACGTATGTACGTATGTAACCACTCCTGGTACGGATATGCACACACACGCATGCACACATGCACACACACACACGCGCACGCACACACACACACGCACGCACACACACACACACACACACACACACACACACACACACACACACACACACACACACACACACTCACACACACACACAAACACACACACACACACACACACACACACACACACATAGACACACACACACACACACACACACACACACACACACACACACACACACACACACACACACACACACACACACACACACACACACACACACACATGTGCACACACACACACACACACACACACACACACACACACACACACACACACACACACACACACACACACAAACACACACACACACACACACACACACACACACACACACCACACACACACACACTAAAGGGCTTTACAAGTATGGCAGTGTCTTCTGTCCTGGTACTCACAGGGAATCCTGACTGAAGTGAAAGAAGAAGCTACTCATATTGTATACCCAGTACCTCCATCCACACAAGTCAAAGGTATGTATGTACAGGTGTGGTGTGTGTGTGTGTGTGTGTGTGTGTGTGTGTGTGTGTGTGTGTGTGTGTGTGTGTGTGTGTGTGTGTGTATGCATATGTGTGTGTGTGTGCGTGTGTGTGTGTGTGTATGTGTGTACATGTGTACATGTGTGTATTATATGTGTGTGTGTGTATGTACGTATGTACATGTGTGTATGTGTGTGTGTGTGTGTGTATGCATGTGTGTGTGTTTGTGTATGCATGTGTTCTCAGCAACCCTGTCCTCTGACACCTTTTCTCCGATAGCGGACTACTATACAGTGGTATCCACTCAGAGCAAGTTCCACCGGCTCCACTGGTGGAATATGCCGGACAGTTATGACACTTGTGTAGGCGTGGCTGAGTTTCCCAAAGCTCAGATTGCCACGCCCCCAAACAAACCCTACCTTGTCAGCAGCCAGTGGATTCTTCAGCTGGATGTCTACCATGAATGGATGAACGAGATGGACCACCAAGTATCGGTGTCTGAGGGGAAGATTACTCCAGTTACACCATTTTCTGGTTAGTTCTGAAGTATTTGTCTTCACCATTAAGAGGAGTCTCTTGTGTCAATGTGTGTGTGTGTGTGTGTGTGTGTGTGTGTGTGTGTGTGTGTGTGTGTGTGCACGGGTGCATGTGTGTACGTGTGTATGTATGTGTGTGTGCGCGCACACGTGTGTGTGTGTGTGTGTGCGCACGCGTGCATGTGTGTACGTGTGTACATGTGTACATGTGTGTGTGTGTGTGTGTGTGTGTGTGTGTTGGGAGTGAGTTGGGAGGAGTTGATTGTTCTAAGTCATGAAGTGAAACCTCTCTTTCTCTCTCTTGTACGGTATCTCTCTGCAGGCAACTCACAGATCTCGTGGGTGAAGGTGGACCTACCGGGATCCGTTCCAATGGTGAGAATATTCATTGCAACCAGGAGCCCGCCCTATGTTGGGTGTAACTGTGGTTTGTGTGTAAGTACAGTTGAACTTGGCTGGTGAGTACAGGGAAGCCTCTCTAACCCAAGCCTCTGTCAATCGGCCACTCTGTCTGAACCGGCCACACTGTCTGAACCGACCACACTGCCTGAACCGGCCACACTGCCTGAACTGGCCACACTGCCTGAACCGGCCACACTGTCTGAACCGACCACACTGCCTGAACCGGCCACACTGTCTCAACTGGCCACACTGTCTGAACCGGCCACACTGTCTGAACTGGCCACACTGCCTGAACTAGCCACACTGTTTGGATAGCAAGTGTTCTGGATTATCAAAGGCTGGATTAAAGGGTCACATCAGCATACGTAGGTAATGGGGGTAGGACTGGACACCAGCACCTCAGATTTCCAACTCTTATCTTTTGCTCTGAAAAATATTGTATGTACGCATTTGCCTGATTCCTTGAGTGAAGTGTGACAACT
>CAUJGJ010000487.1:127700-142700 GCA_963170055.1 Halisarca cf. caerulea
TGCCATATTTGGCAATTGTCTTCAAAACAATTCCTCTAACTCCTTCCTGTATAAATTCATACTTCTCTATTACTATTATATAAATTCTCTATTATAAGACTTTTCTTCAAATCCATATTATATATATATATCGGACGAGCGTTACACAAGCAAAAATTGGTGCCTATGCGGTAGACTGAATTTGTATCCCCTCTAGGTTTGATCTCTTCTTTGTCCTGTTGGACGAGTGCAATGAGGTGGTGGACTACGCCATAGCGCAGAAGATCGTGGAACTGCACGTGAAGCAGAAGGAGTCTGTATCGAGAGTATACTCACAGGTAGCCACTATATTGTCTTGATGGTGTGTAGTTGACTCCTAAAGCAGTATATATAGAGCCATGAAATATGCAGAAATCTATTATTTATCAATAGAAGTTCTTTTAGAAGGGATTTTTACATGTGGAGTTTGTGTTAAGTCTGTAAATTTGTAACCTCTTCTAGTGTGTCCCTGATATTTTGTTCTGTACAATTATTCAAATTTGTTTCAATGTACCTAACATACCAGTGGTTGAGAAGGCACTGAATTTCCAAAAGAATTCTACCACTGTGTACTGTACTGTAGTTCCCCAGGTACCAATGCAACAGCTGCATTGTGTGTACAGCAGCAGCTGCAAACCACTGTGTGTGTGTGTGTGTGTGTGTGTGTGTGTGTGTGTGTGTGTGTGTATGTGTGTGTGTGTGTGTATGTGTGTGTGTGTGTGTGTGTGTGTGTGTGTGTGTGTTTGGCTATCAGTGTTGATTGATGATTCCACTGTCATAACATCCTTTTTTGTCTCTCATAAGCAACAGCAGCAGTGATGTAATTACTGCATGTGATTTAGGGGGTTTCCCATACTTTACCGTGTACTACAGTGATTACGTTAGCTCATAGTCTTGCAAAGTCCATCTTTTACCTAGCACAACCAGTCTGGCTTCACAAGTCTAGGGTACTAATCACTCAACTTGTTCTCATGTTAACACTGTTTTGTATTTCTCTCACACACAGGACGACATCAGGCGCTACATCATATTTGCAAGAGTGTTTAAACCGAAGGTTTGTATTATTGGTTAGCTTTAAGGCTGACGGGTACACACGTCCGACTCACTTGGTTGTTGGTACACGTTTCTGTGTTGGCACTTACGTATAAACATATGCAGACTAAAGATGTGTTTTTGTGTACGTGGTACTTTTTGACCTGTATGAATGCAAACACACATGCGCACATATTCACAAGCACACACGTACACATATACAAGTACATACACACACATACGCACGCACGCACCTGTACACACACACACACACACACACACACACACACACACACACACGCATGCATGCACGCATGCACTCACACACACATACACACACACACACACACACACACACACACACACACACACACACACACACACAACACACACACACGGATATTCCATTCAAATGCATTATAATTATTAATCTGTTTATATTTCGTTGTGTAATGTTTATGAAGGTATTCTTTTGCTTTTGTTTTCGTTTATCATTTATGGATATTGTTGTTGTTTAGATAAGTCAAGAGAGCTCTGACTACATGGTTGAAGAGTACAGGAAACTGAGGCAGAGGGACAGTGGAGGTAGGGGCTCATGGTGGAAATTCTTCACCATGCTGTGTGAGCGTTAATTTTCATGTGATTTTATATTTGCGGTTTTCGCGGATTTAAAGCCATCTGTGAAAGTTTACACCTGGGAAAATTTAGATTAGGCTTTTGTGCAATATGAAAACATGACTGTCTGTGAATATGAAAGCCTGAAAATCACTGAAATCCAAGATCCTCTAAAGTTTAACCCTACAATAGTTAAGCACATACGTATGGTGCTAGTTGATACAGAGATGGTCAAAATGTACTAACCACAATAGTTTGCTGTTTAGTCGAAGCATTTTAGAAGTTGAGAACAAACGTAAGGGGATTTGTGTATTTACTTGTAAAAGTGTTCTGTTATTATTTTGAGTATTTGCTGCCATGATGGTGCTTTTCAAAGTTACGTCAAATGAGCAACTATGTAACGTTCTTTTGTTTGATTGATGAGAGAGTTTGTGTACCTGAAGAAGCCCAAGTGGGCGAAACGTTGAATAATTGTTTGTTGACAAATTGTGACATGCTGTATCTGTCCAAAAAGATAAGCATCTCTTTATGTCCGGTTGGGCCTTGTGCTTAATTGTTCTGTTTGTTCAGTTTTGTCAGCATGCAGTGAGTCAATTTATGGCTATCACAGTAGTCAGCTCCTAAACTTAGAAATTGTCCAGGGAAGGGGGGGAGCTTCAATCATATCCCTTTCCCCCAGGAATGTCCAAGTCTGCCTGGCGAATCACTGTCCGACAGCTGGAGAGCCTCATTCGACTGTCAGAAGCCATGGCAAGACTCCATTGTGAGGATGTAGTGCAGCCCAAACATGTCAAAGAAGCTTTTAGACTTCTCAACAGATCCGTTATCAGAGTTGAGACTCCTGACATTGAGTTCAGTGAACCCGAGAAGCCAGTAATTGAAAAAACAGGTGTGTGTGTGTGTGTGTGTGTGTGTGTGTGTGTGTGTGTGTGTGTGTGTGTGTGTATGTGCGTGCGTGCGTGCATGCGTGTGTTCACATGCTCATCACACCCTACATTATGTGTAGTCAGTAGACAGGGCCGGCACAACTGGTATGGCTACTACAGCGATGGCTAGACAGGTTTAGGGCTGTACAGAGTTAAGTTGGACAGAGTGCACACTGTTCAAAGTCCTACATTCTTCACTATGTCCTGTATTCGCTTGAGTCATGTCCTGACTTCCTTACTTCAAACTAGAGTGCGATATGTGTACTGTGTGTAGATGTTAGTGGAATGCATGGAACTGAGTCTGCAACTGTAACTTGTACACAAACAAACAATATAGTACGCCTATTTTTTCCAACTCTAGTGGTCGTTACGTTCTATTCCATTGGTTTTTACTAGATGACTCACAAATGGATACCGCTGTGGTGGAGAAGGGTGAGGACTCATCCACCCCCACAGAGCAGCCCCCAAAGCAGCTCAAGATCACATATGAACTGTACAAGAAAGTGGCTAACATGCTTGTCCATCACCTGAGGCAGATTGAAGAACACACAGGTGTGTACTGTGTGTGCTGTGTGTGCTCTGAGTAGTGTGTGTGTGTAATGTGTGTGTGTGTGTGTGTGTGTGTGTGTGTGTGTGTGTGTGTGTGTGTGTGTACTGTGTGTGTGTTTGTGTGTGTGTGTGTGTGTGTGTGTGTGTGTGTGTGTGTGTGTGTGTGTGTACTGTGTGTTCTGTGTGTACTCCTCTCCCATGGATCCACACTCAATACACACTCCAAATGTAGTCAGTTAAGATCACTTGTATGGGGCAGGTCTTAACTCGTGTGTGAAATCTGTATTACCTTGTTTATCACCTCAAGGCCCTTTAGAGTGCAGATTTCCGAATGAAATTGCAATGTTTGTTTGCACATACAACGCGTGATTTGTTAGCTTGTTTGTTTGATTTGTTTGTTGACTGTCGTGAAGTGGGCTGTGTATAGTGTGTGTATTATCTGTCTATTGTATTGGTGTGCAGTTAATATAAAAATGTACGTAAAGTGCCACCCACTTAATAGGCCACAATTGGTTTTGGGTGATTTTCGGCCTATTAACCATTTTGGCCTAATAGCCATTTAACTCCTTAGTGCATTTATACAGTTCATTTGATTGTTCTACGTTACACATTGCATTATATGGGAACATTACAATACATTATCATCAACACAGGAATGTACAAATACTCTGCATTATCTCAGTCTAGAAATGAACATATGGTACACGTAGACTGTACAAAGTTGCAAGACTCTGAAAAGTCTTTCCTTTTGTCCTGTCCACTATGATAGTATTGGTGATAAGCTTGACTTCAGCTGATGGGCTTCAAGGGAGCTCCAAACAGTTTATTTTGTCAAAATCATTACCTATTATTCGCTTAGAAATCTTAACTGAGGTCCAACTTGCTTTAAAAAGTATTCACGATCGAATCCCTTGTTACCCACAGTTAGGTCATTGACAAACACTTTTTAGCACTACAGTTGAAATCTTGCTTTGTTTACTAGTCCACTTTTAGCCTCCTGTGCCAAGAAACACTTTCTAAAGAATCCTCTAAACTCCAAACGTGGACTTGGCCTATTAAGTGTAACCTATCATGTACTAAATGTGTATTTGGCGCACCAAAAACATGGCGGATGGCGGATTTGGCGGTTGGCCTAATATATGCATACTTTTGCCATACTAATGAATTTGCGCCAGGAAATTGTGGCATATTAAACGGTTTGGCCTAATATCCGGCAGTATAATAAGCGGGTGGTACTGTACGTATGTGTGGTGTACAATTTTATACATGTAGCTATTACTATATTTTGCCAATCACTATGGAGTGATATCCAGCAGTACTCTGCGATTTGCCTCTGTTAAAATGTACACAGGTTACCTGCTTTTTCAGCACCTAATTTGTCTGACACTGTTTCTAGAAATCCACGTGGTTGTGTGTACGTACCTGCCATCACTGTACCTTTGGTATGTGCAGTATTTCTGTTACATGTAGCTAACATACTTGACCAAGTACAGTGGAAACTGGTTAACAGGGAACTCAAAGTGCACTAATATTTATGGTTCGTGTTAAAAAGTACTTCTTGTTAAACGAATGAAGATAGAAAGTTATGTATACACTTGGTTCACAGAATTTGTTCTTGTTAAGCAGTGTTTCTTGTTGAGTGACTTTGTGTTAACCAGTTTCCACTATATAGACCAGGTTCAAATTAGCATTGTCTTCCTTCTGAAGCTCAATAACCAAGGGTAAAGCAGTCAAGGTTTAGTAACACCCAGGTCTCAAATGATAGCCGGGTTTTACTTTGATCTCAGGTCTCAGCAGAAAGGTGGCACAATTGTGGAAAACCATGTTGTCCATGATGCCACGTTGTGATTATTGTTTGAGAGGTACAATTTTTGTGGATGCTAAAAATTTGGATTATTCATTGTAAAAAAATTATGATTCATGCCAGAAGGAAGTTTAAACTCGCAGCAATACTAACTTTCGCGACTAAATATTTCACAGTTCCCTTCCCAACCACTAAAACCACAATTTTTTTACCCTCAAAAGAACCCATTGTATGGTAGTCTATCGTATCTCACTGAATCCTACCTGTAGTCTGTATTACGACAGGCAATAATACCACCTTGTTACAGATGAACCGAGCTATATCCTGGGAGCTTTGTGAACAATGTTGTTCTTCTTCAATACCATGAAGGGATACCTGCTACATTTTTGCTTTTTAACACGGTTAAATGGCCTTGTGGTGTGCTTTCTCTTCCAAAAAGTCCAGTTGGCTGCCCACTGGTGCGTTATTCTGAGTTAGATGGAATGCAGGTGGACTTACCGTACATGTTATGTGAATGGTTTGTGTTCAATTAAAAGCCCAGTTCTTTTAATGGCCAGATCCAAATTATCAGGTAAGAAATAGAAGCCCTGGGCTATTATTCCATACCTATGGTACACTGTCATGCATTTTTTATACAGTAGAACTTGGATAATAAGTACCCTCAGGGGAAGGAAAAATACGTACTTACTATCAGAGGTACAGTAGAACTTGGATAATAAGTACCCTCGGGGGAAGGAAAAATAAGTACTTACTATCAGAGGTACTTACTATCCAAGGTGCATTCAATGGTATTCCATGAAGTAGGGACAGAGCAACGAGTACTTACTATCCAGGAGTACTTACTAACAGAGTTTGACTGTATTATGATGGAGGCTGTGACTTTGTTGGTTGACTATGGTTGCTATGGTTACTAGATGATGGGGGATTAAAGAGAAGTGCTCTTGTAAATTGGTACCTGAAGGAAACAGAATCTGAAATCGAATCCATGGACCAACTGGCGGAAGTCAAGACAATTGTTGAGAAAGTCATTGATCGTCTAACCCACCACGTGAGTAATGTTTGGTATTCACCGTATTTGTCCAGTTTGTTATGATTTGTCCTCTTATTTCCACCTTGAACATGAAAATTGTCAGTTTGAAATGTAAAACATATTCTATTGTGTGTGTGTGTGTGTGTGTGTGTGTGTGTGTGTGTGTGTGTGTGTGTGTGTATGTGTGTATGTGTGTGTGTGTGTGTGTGTGTGTGTGTGTGTGTGTGTGTGTGTGTGTGTGTGTGTGTGCATGTGTGTACGTATGTGTGTGTATGTGTGTGTGTGTGTTCCCATTGAATTGTCCAAGCAATTCACAAAAGCTGCTTCCCATGCAAGATTCCTGCTCTGCGATAGTTTTTGTCTGTAACCAGGTGTAACCAGGTGTGGTCTGGAGGAATTGTGTAAACAGTTTTCGTATCCCCAGACAAAATGAGATTTCTGATACTAATATCGTGATAATCATGCCATCATGGTTATTTGGGTAGCCTTGGGAACATATTGCTCATTTTATCCTTATGATTCAATGGTCAACATCAGCCACATGTATTGTGAGCTGGTGTACTCCAACCATTGGGAGATTTGCTTGTGTTTTCTGCTTCCTTAGTATTCTTATCTGGTATGATCTGATTCAATTATTGTAGTTCTCGTGACATTTCAATAGGCAATGATTGTGGCTGATTGCAAAGTAGACCAGGAGTGGGAATTTGAATTCCCCAATTATTTGTGTTACAAAGTATCAATAAAGAAGATATTTAGGCTTTTTGCACCAAATTTTTATGAAGTATTATTTGATTATGCACATTTTTGCAGAGTTTATAAGGTGCAGTTGCACCTCTATGATGAGGACATCATTAGGACCGCCTTATTTCTGCTAGTTTCAATGTACACATGTCAAAGTGGAGGATTTCAAGTGGGGTAATAAATAATAATGGTGTCCTGCTGAAAGAGGTGACTGCATTTGGGAGGTGTCCTTAGTGGAGATACAACAGCAGTTCTGTACTCTGTGAGACTAGCTATGTAGGCTTAAATTTGTGTGGCAGTTGGGTTGGAAAATGTTACTAAATATAGTATCAGTGATGTCAGAACACGTAGGGTCAGAAACCACAGAAGTGCTGCTTCCAATAATAGTCCTGTGTTTGCTTAGAGCTGGCTCAAGTTTGTGTGGTATATACATACATAATGTCTTGTGTTGAGAAGTGTAACTGTAACCACTCATTCCTGCACAGTCAGTGTGGGTTACCAACTTCAGTAGACACAACTCGCGCCCTGGAACCAACCCTCTCAACACTTCACAAGCTAGCCTGTTTTGCCCTCATGAATGCCCAGAGTAATTACAAAGTTCATTCTCTTGTATTTAATTTGTAACAATTAATTACATATTCAAAACTTGTTTGCTAGTCGTTAAGTGTGAATTTGTTCCTGAGAAGAATCATTGTAGACAAGGGAGAATGTGTTTCAGCATAATTTGCTTTTGACTATAATTGCAAAAAGTTGTATTAATAAGAATTTTTGTGACATTTTTACTTTTCTTCTTTCTTGTATTGTTGTGAGGATTATCACTCAAATGTACATCCATGTGTGCTTGTTCCTACAGGACCACATCTTCATACCTCTGTCATCGGAAGATGCATCGGAAGAAGATAAGGAAGACCCCGTACTTGTGGTCCATCCCAACTACTTTGCAGAATAGGTGGCAAATGACATGTAAAGGAAATTGAGCATCCTTTGCGGGCACCATAGAGTTTGAATGTTAAAGAATTGAAAATTATCTCACTGTTCTAATGTGTATTGTAGTGGTTTGATAATGATTGTTGTGCTACCGGATGGTCTTTGTGTATGCTGTGGATTTCGGTTTTATCTTCAACACCTTCACTTCACATTGTGACATGGGAATGCTGCCTTACAGAGATGCCGACAAATGTACTCAGCAATCTGTGGTTAGTGGTTACTTCCAACCAGATCATATATGCCTTGTCTGCTTGCTCATGTGTAGGCGGTAGATCCTTTTGGGACTGCCCCCCATCAGTATATCCAGAATGCTCGTAAGACAAAATTCTGCTCAACACATTATTTCTTGAGGTTTACTTAGTTTTCTGTAGTACTGTACATGTAGTATCATATCCTGATAAGAACTTCTGATAATGAGAACTGATTTGTGGGTCACCTACAGTTTGTCTTAGTGAGGTTCACTGTGTTATAGAACCCCTAGTTTATAAGCACGCTGTGCCAAGGTTCTGCATGTATTGAAGAAGAGAACACACACACACACACAGCAGTGTGCATATTTACAATGCATGCATAATCTACTTGCAAACTAGAAACCCTTTTGAACTATTGTTAAGTGCTTCAAACCAGTTTCTACCAGTCTATACATACAGTAAAGAGGTTTGAAAGAAGGTTATGAGAAGAATTCAAAAACACTTGGAGGAAGCCTTTCTTCCTAGGGTGATCGGTATTCATGACGTATTTGAACGTCATCGGCGACCTGCGCTCCTAATTTGGACGGCTCCACCCAAGGAATGTTGGGCTAGGGCCTATATATAGCCACAAACAGCTATGTCATTGTTTTCTAAAAATAGACGCCGTTTCGTATAAAAGCACTTCATATCCTCGTAGTGTACAGTGAATATTCAGCGAAGGAAATCTACACTGAGCAAAGAAGTATACGAATTTAAGCGGGTCGAAATGGAATTCCCTGATGATGTAAACTTTCCAGAATTCATCATGTACGATTCTAATGACTCTGACAAGTTCTTTGGCCTCGGAGAAGAAGTCGACGAAGGTTTCTGTGACAGCGACGACAACGCTTCGAATTACCCTCAGTCAGAGGCAGTCGAAGAAGTACAAGCTCCGTTATCCAACAGACATGATGACGATGCTGGATATGGCGACATTGATAAGATTTTACACGACCAGAACACCGTTATCCCCTCCGTTTTCTCTGCGGAATTGAATTACCACGATGCCTACTTGGAAGGCCCCCCGTCTCCTTCCTCTCTTTTGCCTGCTATGATGTTTGACGGGCACAATGACATTCTCAGTACGACAGCCCAATCTCCACTTAGTCAGGTGTCCTCTTGGTGCTCACACCCAACTGAGCCAACCAGTACAGATGCCCATGACCCTCCCCCTAGTGATGTACCCCACCAGCACAATTGTGTGCCAGTTGTTGGTGCCATGAGTTCTTCCTCCAGTGTGTTGCCAAGTTGGTCCAGCATCGCATCTTCTTCAAGTACCTCCATGTTCCTCAATGCTGGCCCTTGGGTCCCTGCTGTGTGCGAAACTGCAACAACTGTGCTCCCTGCTGTGCGTGACCAAGCTGAATCTTGTCCATCTTCTTCAAGACCGGTGAATGGTGGCCAATTACTAATCCCTGGATACTCAGAGGATGCTATAGTCAATATGCCCTACACTGAGTTTTCGAGTTTGGTTAAAAGACTCAAACTGTCAGACAAGGTTACAACAAAGGCAAAGGAGATCCGAAAGCGTGGGAAGAACCGAAAAGCTGCCCAGAACTGCAGAAAGAACAAGGTCAGGGCCATCTCTTCTCTGGAAGGGGAGGTTCAGGAACTACGACAACAGCTCTCACAGTGCTCGCAGGAGAGAGACATGCTTTTGCGCGAGTTACAGGTCCTCAAGAGCCGATTCAGCACGCTGCAATACCAATCTAGAATCTGTGGACATAAATTTTAGCAACCGTTGTTCCCTGCTGACCTCTACCCTTGTACATAACTTTCATATAATGTATACATGTATATTTGTATTGTTACCCTGTTCCTTGTATAATATATGTAATGTAATGTATTGTGTTTTGTCAAAATTATTCAACACTTTTGAAGTGTTAAATTTCATTCCTCTGTTACATCACCTGTAGCTGTATGATTTTTGCAATTTGTTTGTTTAAATTAATATCTTTTCAAATTGACAATCAACGATTAAATGGTTCGGTTTTGATAAGTACCTACAGTGTAGGTCCATCATAGGATTGGAGTACTGTCTTGCATGCTTAATCTTGTCCGTCTATTTGTGCCAACCAGTTTCACAAGCATTCTTGTTTTGACCTTGTGATCGACCATATTTGCTGCTGTTGTGTGTATAGTGCTACAGAGTTGAAATCCGTGGATGAGAGAAAACACAAGGGGGTGTGCTAGTGGTGTGAACCAGGAGTGATGTGCGATTGTCAAGTTCACTGGACTAGAGCTAGGGTTGAATTGGTTTGCGAAACCATAGACACGATAATAATACTACGTAACATACATAGTTTCTATGGCGAAACTGAGTCTGCCTCTGATTAATACAAAATCAAGTAGCCCTATTTAGAAGACTACAATCGAAATTTCCAGCTGAAATGCAATGCAGGGCCGAATAGAAAGTGTGCTGTCTGCAGCACTGTTTCCCGCGCTCTGCTTGCATGCAGCCGCAGGGTAAATTCCTGTAATTATTTGTGCTCGTATATAAGGGCATGACGTCGCCCATCACGAAACTGTACATGTGTGCTGATTACCCCATGTGATGCGTGTATGCTTGAGTATTACGTGTTGGGGAGACGTTTATTGTGCTCTGTGCTGAAAAAGAGTCAGTTGGGTCGTTGGAAGGTTTGCTTTAGTTCTCCTCAAGTTGGTAAGAAAATGGTAAAAGATTTCGTGGACAATATAATTTCTAGCAACAAGGTTGCTGTCTTCTCCAAGTCCTATTGCCCTTTCTGTACTCGAGTTAAGTCCATTTTGAAGGAGGCGGGACTCAAGGATTTCTTTGTCGTAGAATTAGACCAGAGAAGTGATTGTGACGCCATCCAAGACTATCTGAAGACAATTACCGGCGGAAGAACCGTCCCGCGCGTTTTCGTGGGCGGCAAATTCATTGGTGGTTGCGACGACACGGACGCGTTGTTCAAGTCAGGAGAACTCCAAGTCAAGCTCAAGGAAGCAAAAGCGCTTTAGAAACCCAGGTCATCAAGTGCAATAATATGGAACAAAAAAATTATTAGGTGGACCTTTCGTGTTTGTACACGATATTTATTTGTTCCAAGAATTTTGTAAATAGATTTATGATTAAGAATTAATTTGTAATAATCCACAGCTTTGATACAGAGAATGATGTATTTATACAATTATCATGTGATAAATGTGTGAGAGCCTGGCAGATTGCAGTAGACAATTTTAGCAATTTCTTTAAATTTCACATGCTTAATCACATGCAACACATTTACCAAAGCAGGTGGGCAGATCCAGCGAGTGATTGCTAGGGTTATACCTGGTCTGGTGTACCTCAAACCCAACCCTGCTCGGCCATTTTCAGGGACTGACCTCGCCCGGTGACACTGGTCCCCAAAATGGCCCAGCAAGATTGGATCTGAGCTAAGTCAGACTAGGTTATACCTTTCGAAGTATTAATTTTCCTCTGAGAAAAAATAAAGCTCGTTTGCCATGTACAGTCCATGATTTCAGTGATTGTCCTACATGCGTGCATGATTAAGTTGTAACAAGCCTAGGCCTTTAACAATATCAAACCTGCGGTCTCCTGATCATCCACAACACCATTCATACATGTATTGTACATGCTAGACTGGAATGGCACAACTGTTTATGCAAATTATTCATACTTTTTATCATAAGTATCATACGATCATATTTGTTGGTTTACAGTGAGACCTCGCTTATCCGCACCTCGGATATCGTGTTCCCTCGTGCAACTTTTGCAGTAGTTTTTGTTGAAACAAAATCAGCAATAGTCCTACTGTACACTATACTGCTGCTAGCTCAATTATCCAGTTCCCTCACTTTATCTGCTGTTTCATCATAGACATTCTATACTTGCGTAGTATAGAATGTCTATGGTTTCATCCATGCAGAATGGATATCGTGAGGCCTGACTGAGCCATACTTTGGCCGGGTCCAAGCCATACCACATGAGGAATGAGCAGCTTGTGGATAAGCAACATGATGGCATGTATGACCTCAAAACACATTGCGCATACCATCAAATGGAGCAGGGCAGGAATTAAACTTGAATAATAAGTGATTGGAGAGAGAGATGATTTAATCACAAGTTGTCATCTGACACAGTTTCATATATAAAATAAGAAAATAAGTTTGTTGTCTAGTTCTGGTTTTCCCTCATTCGGCTACAGGCCAGTAGCTTGGTTTGTCACAGCTGTTTGGGTTGTTCTCATCTTTATTTATCCCACAAAGGTTGTTGAAAGTGGATTCCTTAGACAGACCCATCAGCTGTCGATCCTCTCGAATTCGGAAGGTAAAAGTGGACTCATAACTTCCCACAAAGTGTTTAGCATGTGCTGAAATCCACTGGTCAACAATGGCCACACCCCCATCTCCAAATGTTCTCCCACTCTGATCATTAGGTTCATAGAAGACAACATTTGGAACTAATTTACGCAACTTCTTTTTGTCTAAACAGTGAGGGCAAGAAATGGAATTGCACATTTGCACTGCATGTGCTCAATGTATATGTGTGTGTGTGCATGTGTGTGCGTGTGTGCATATGTGTGTGTGTGTGTGTGTGTGTGTGCGCGTATGCATGTGCGTGTGCGTGTGCGTGTGTGTGCGCACACGCATGCATGTATTCAACTCATTACCCTCTTCTCCTGCATCCGTAGCGACAAACACATGGTTCAGCTTGAGATGCTTCAACAGTTTATTGATTTGGTTTGCTGCACCATTAATTGAGGGGATATCCTCCTTTCGGGCATAGAGGTAGTCACCTCTTCTCAAGTGTACTGCCAGGTACGCTCCACCCCCATCTAATAAGCGGGTTCTCCCCTTCCCTTTGTTTGTTTTGTAATCTAATTTGTCTTCCATGAACTTGTATCCCTCCTCTCTCAAGTGATTGGCGTAGACCATACTCTTGCGAGCCTAATACACCAGAGGATGAGATCAGATATTGACATTAAAAGGAGATTGCGGTTTTGACAAAAACCATGTTTAAATTGTACTGAGCAAGAGAACTAGAAAACAGCAGTGGACTCAAAACTGGAGGTAACACTTTCCAGTGTGGGTGCACTAATCGTACAGGCTATACATGTATGTACGTACACTCAAACTCCCCTTATCTGGACTCCCCATACCCGTACACCTCTGTCTACCGGGCAGGTTCCATATGAATGAATCTAATCATGGGGTCTGTGAACTAATCTAGATTTCTATTATCAATGATCTAATAGGGTGCCTAGAATAGTAGCCACTTGACTGAAGGTTTCCCCTCTCAATATAAGTTTACCTAACCTAATAATAGCATGTAGTAAGAGCTCACTTTGAAAAGATGGCGGAATCTAGTAACCTAGTATGTGTGATCTGGCATACGTAGCAATGTATGCCAGATCAGCTGCCAATCGTGATAGTATGTCTGTATATATTGTACTATACTCTATACAGTATGAGCAAAATGTACATGTGTATTCCCAGTTACGGCTGTTTCTGAGTTACGGACAGTGCCCGGTCCCAAGGTGCCCGGATAAGAGGAGTTTGAGTGTACATGTATGTACATGTATGTACATGTATGTACATGTACGTCTGTACATACATCTGGTAAATTTACTATCTTTTGCTGTTACTGGATGCCTAGCATAATCCCCCCCCCCCCGCACACATACACTACAACAGACATACAGTGTACACATACAGAACTGGTGCTGCTTCATTGGGAACTTCTTGAAAAGAGGCGAAATTAGACACTGACAGACTGGTGTGTGCGTGTGTGTGGGGAGGGACTATGGTGCACTATTGGGACATAGGTGCTGTGGAATGGACAATTGGAGGGAGGGGGACAAAATATCATTTAGTGGACAAATGCCTCCGCCTCCAATTGCAGCTCTGACGCAGATAATCAATTCACACTATTAACATCTATTACCTATGCTATTACACACTGTTACAACCACACACTGTTACAACCACACACTGTTACAACCACACACTGCTACAACCACTGGCTGCTACAACCACAGGCTGCTACAACCACAGGCTGCTACAACCACAGGCTGCTACAACCACTGGCTGCTACAACCACACACTGCTACAACCACAGGCTGCTACAACCACTGGCTGCTCATGTACGTACATCCCAGTACTGCTTGTCTCCAAATGTCTCATGAATCAGTTCCTCAAAATGCTCAATGAGAAAAGACCTGAGGAACAGCACAGGACTGTATCACAGCAACCACAACGAAGGTACACTAAAAATGGTTAAACAAGACACTATGCATTGTAATGGTTACAAGTGCTAGTCTCATACTGGCCCTATGGCAGTACACATGGTGTGTGTGTGTGTGTGTGTGTGTGTGTGTGTGTGTGTGTGTGTATGTGTGTGTGTATGTGTGTGTGTGTGTGTGTGTGTGTGTGTGTGTGTGTGTGTGTGTGTGTCTGTGTGAGTGTGTATGTGTGTGTGTGTGTGTGAGAGAGAGAGTGTGTATGTGTGTGTGTGTGTGTGTGTGTGTATGTGTGTGTGTGTGTGTGTGTCTGTCTGTGTGTGTGTGTGTGTGTGTGTGTGTGTGTGTGTGTATGTGTGTGTGTGTGTGTGTGTGTGTGTGTGTGTGTGTGTGTGTGTGTGTGTGTGTGTGTGTGTGTGTGTACATGCTTTTGCATCAGAATGAGATGTGACACATGTGTACACACCTTCATATGCATACATGTAAGCATGTGTACCTTTTCTGTTTCATATCATTGCTAGTAAGTATCTCCTTCAGCAAGAACCAGGCTCTTCCAAGGACAGAAATACAACGATAGTCCTTAGCGTGCACGAGCTCTCCAAACCCAAAGAACTCCCCAAACCACTGGTCTTCCCTCCTCTCGTACTGAGGCCGCTTCTTACATTCTTCCTCATTCCATTTCTCCTCAAATTTCGACCACTCCACACCTTGAAAACATATGACTTGATCCACCGTATACTCGGCTTCTTCCAGAAAGTCTTCAAACTCCATGACGGGCACAAACTCATTCAATGATTCCAAATCGAAAAACAGTTTCCAAGGAAGGTCAGATTGAGGTATGTTCGATTTCCAGTGATACATA
>CAUJGJ010000487.1:155200-157700 GCA_963170055.1 Halisarca cf. caerulea
CGCTAGTCTCGTTCCCAGCCCCACTTCTGCCCTCCATTTTATTCTGGACGTCCGGAATAAAATGGAGGGCGGAAGTGGGGCTGGGAACGAGACTACACATACGCATGTGTGTGTGTGTGGCCTGCTTGGTTTGAATGTGGACTGGTAGATGATATAAAACTACTAATGTGTCTTGAAACCCTCTGACTTTAAGATGGCCAATGCTACATTCTCTGCAAGTATAGGTGTTGCCTGAGTTGTACTAGTAGTTATTGGCTGAAATTAAGATTGAAATCGTCCATTCACTTTGATGTCGGCATCTTGTAGGGAACCCTATGCATGTCTGACTTAATTTGTGTCCTTCACTGTTCATATGTACATACATTTGTAGTGTGTGCACTATGCCCAGTGTGCCCTGTGTGTGCAGTGTGCCCAGTGTGTGCAGTGTGCCCAGTGTGCCCAGTGTGCCCAGTATGCCCAGTGTGCCCTGTGTGTGCAGTGTGCCCAGTGTGCCTAGTGTGCCCAGTGTGCCCAGTGTGTGTGGCTCGTGTTCAGGGAAACCTCTCTGAACCGAACATCCTTGAGACCACTGAAAGCCCTCACAGTAGGAGGACACCAAGTTGAGAGAGGTTCTATATGTACAGCAAGTAGAGCAGGACTTGAAACACATCCAGTGTAGAGAGGGCTCAGATTACAGAGGGTTCGGTTTAGTGAGGTTTCACTGTATTGTGAAACATTCTTAATAGCACACAACACATTCAGGAATATTGTGGATAATACATGAACGTAGTTTCTAATACCCATTGTATATAAGCCAATATGTTTTATTTCAGATAATGAAATATTTTGGGTATAGGAATATTTTTCCAATCCGAGGGGTGTGTGAGTGTTCCACTGTTCAGTTAAACCTCTATAATCCGACATTCTCTCTAATCCGACCATCTCATGAGGTACAGTCACCATATTGAAGTATGGTAAGAGTCACTCTGTAATCTGGCAACCTCTGTAATCTGAGACAATTTTGTTACCCTCAGAGTGTCGGATTATAGAGGCTTCACTGTGGTATGTGGCATGTCTGCCATGTGAATCACAAATTCTATGTGTACCTCTTCTTGTGTCTTCACACTCGGATGGCAATTCGTGTGAGCGGAGGTCTGTGGTTTCCTTGACACACTAGGAAATATTTGCAATCTGGGGATTCTTAGAACACTTTCCTATTTCCTACTGTGTACGTGTTGGAGCTGCTCATCTGAAAGATGTTGCTTTGTGAAGTAGTTGCCTTTGCACGCTAGGTGATTGTTTCCATTTGATGTTTATTATGTAATTCTGAGTGATTGTTGCGTAATAGCAAGAGTACATAAGAGATAAGAGTGTGCAACCGCGTATACTCGTCGTGAACGGTAGTTTGCCAGAATGACGTCGCAAAACGTCACACGTCGGCATGGTAATGTTCGCAGTACGCTGGCATCGTGGTGCTTCGGTTTGCATGGTATTCGCAACGATGTCTCCAACACCTATGCGCGAAGCCCCATCTACCCTGCGAGAGGGTGGGCCAATCAGGAGCACCGCTGTCGTCGACAGCTCTACCACCCGCTCTCTCCTCAGAGTTTCACTGTGGCTACGCAGCAAGTACTGGGCTCGATCTCTCCAACGAAGATCTTGACCAGCGACGACCTACACACTGCCCCCAAAGAGGATCTGTTTCGGTGTACGCAATACACTTTTGGGTGGCCTTCCTACATCTCCTTAGTACAAGTAATAGTATTCATGCAGCGTTGCCATGCAACGTGTGACGTTTTACTACGTCATTCTGGTAAAATATCGTTATATGTGCGAGTATACGCGGTTGCACACTCTTATCTCTTATGTACTCTTGGTAATAGTCTTTGAGTTTTCTATGCAATGTTTGTTGAATGTTATGTCATGTTTGCCAGCTGTGAATGTTGCTTGTTGTGTTCAATGAATGTTCAGCTGTAGAAGTTACTCTTCAATGATTTGAGTGTGATTTGAGTGTGTGGGGCGGCAGTCCCACTCTTCAGCTGTTGCCAGTGGTGGCTAACATTACCATGGGTGCTAATTCTCGCGGGACTTTAGTTTTGCTGATTTCGTGAATGAGCCTGCATTCTTGAAAAATTAATCACAAATATTTGGTTAAATACACAGTCTATCTGTCTAATATATAGCAGGGACTGGTCCATTGGCAAAACTAAAATCGCGAATTACAGCCAAGTTCCTCCATTTGTGAGTATCTATGGTCAAATATACGTCTTGTGAATATTGGCACCTATATGGTATGTTCATCGATTGTTGTGTAATACTCCCTTGTTGTTGTGTAACATGTATAGATTGTGTTGTAATATATAAGGCATATTAATGCAATGTACACTAGTTTTATACAGCAGGCTGTTGGATTGTATCATCTGATTCAGTTACCGTATAGCCGGAAAGGTTGGCAGGAAGAAAATTTGGCGAATTGTGCCCGAATTAAACATTGGCGGTTTTTACTTTGGCGATTACCTCC
>CAUJGJ010000487.1:165200-187700 GCA_963170055.1 Halisarca cf. caerulea
GTTGGCAAATGAACGCTGCAAATCTCTGTAAAACACAGACAAGAGTGTAACTACTATTTATACATATTTCAAGTTATGAAGCACGCTTGACACACATACACACACACACACACATACGTACACAAATACGCATGTACATACACATGCACACATGCACGCACGCACGCACACACACACACACACACATACTTCATTAGTTCTTCTTTCTCTGTTGTTCTGGCAAAAACAAAATCATTGACTTTACTCTGTTGTCTTGCCAAAAGTGGAGTGAGATCGTTGTAAAACTGCACAAGGACAGAATCAGAACAAGCACCAAACAATCTTCCTTGGTAGCACAACCACAGACCTAACTATTACCACCTTGTTCGTTACTACAGTCAAACCTTGTTAACACGAAACTCAGGGGACTGCATGTGCTGAAATTTCATTTTAACAGTATTTCATGTAAACAGTACTACATGTTATGCTTGTATCTGCACTTGGACTTGGCTGGCATTTCATGTTAAAAGATATTTAATGTTAAGCAGTTTCATGTTAACGAGGTTCGACTGTACTTCCCATTCTCTCCTGAGATAAGTACGTATGATAATAAGTACAGTTGAACCTCACTATAATGAACCCTGGATACAATGAACTCCCTGATATAACAAACACAGACCTTAGAATGTACACCTATTTACTCTATTGTACATGAACCCTGATGTAGTGAACACCCTGATGTAGTGAGCACCCTGATGTAGTGAACACCCTGATGTAGTGAACACCCTGATGCAGTGAACACCCTGATGTAGTGAACACCCTGGTGCAGTGAGCACCCTGGTGCAGTGAGCACCCTGATGTAGTGAACACCCTGATGTAGTGAACACCCTGATGTAGTGAACACCCTGATGCAGTGAACACCCTGATGTAGTGAACACCCTGATGTAGTGAACACCCTGATGTAGTGAACACCCTGGTGTAGTGAGCACCCTGATGTAGTGAGCACCCTGATGTAGTGAACACCCTGATGTAGTGAACACCCTGATGCAGTGAACACCCTGATGTAGTGAACACCCTGGTGCAGTGAGCACCCTGGTGCAGTGAGCACCCTGATGTAGTGAACACCCTGATGTAGTGAACACCCTGATGTAGTGAACACCCTGATGCAGTGAACACCCTGATGTAGTGAACACCCTGATGTAGTGAACACCCTGATGTAGTGAACACCCTGGTGTAGTGAGCACCCTGATGTAGTGAGCACCCTGATGTAGTGAACACCCTGGTGTAGCGAACACCCTGATGTAACGAACACCCTGATGTAGCAAACACCCTGGTGTAGCGAACACCCTGGTGTAGCGAACACCCTGGTGTAGGTGAACACCCTGATGTAGTGAACACCCTGATGTAGTGAACACCCTGGTGTAGTGAACGCCCTGATGTAGTGAACGCCCTGATGTAGTGAACGCCCTGGTGTAGTGAACACCCTGGTGTAGTGAACACCCGGGTGTAGTGAACACCCTGATGCAGTGAACACCCTGATGTAGTGAACACCCTGGTGCAGTGAGCACCCTGGTGCAGTGAGCACCCTGATGTAGTGAACACCCTGATGTAGTGAACACCCTGATGTAGTGAACACCCTGATGCAGTGAACACCCTGATGTAGTGAACACCCTGATGTAGTGAACACCCTGATGTAGTGAACACCCTGGTGTAGTGAGCACCCTGGTGTAGTGAGCACCCTGATGTAGTGAGCACCCTGATGTAGTGAACACCCTGGTGTAGCGAACACCCTGATGTAACGAACACCCTGATGTAGCAAACACCCTGGTGTAGCGAACACCCTGGTGTAGCGAACACCCTGGTGTAGGTGAACACCCTGATGTAGTGAACACCCTGATGTAGTGAACACCCTGGTGTAGTGAACACCCTGGTGTAGTGAACGCCCTGATGTAGTGAACGCCCTGATGTAGTGAACGCCCTGGTGTAGTGAACACCCTGGTGTAGTGAACACCCGGGTGTAGTGAACACCCTGATGTAGTGAACACCCTGGTATAGTGAGCACCCTGGTGTAGTGAGCACCCTGATGTAGTGAACACCCTGATGTAATGAACCTTTCTAGTTGCCCTGAAGGGTTTATTATAGTGAGGTCTGACTGCACCTCTGATAACACGCTCACTTGTCACCCCAATCACTTCATTAAGGTATGCAATTACTAAGAAAGCTCGACTGTACTCCAGAGCACATGGTCCACCACACCCCACCTCCCCTCCCCACACCCCACACCCCACACATGGTCCACCACACCCCACCTCCCCTCCCCACACCCCACACCCCACACATGGTCCACCACACCCCACCTCCCCTCCCCACACCCCACACCCCACACATGGTCCACCACACCCCACCTCCCCTCCCCACACCCCACACAGCACATGGTCCACCACACCCCACCTCCCCTCCCCACACCCCACACCCCACACATGGTCCACCACACCCCACCTCCCCTCCCCACACCCCACACAGCACATGGTCCACCACACCCCACCTCCCCTCCCCACACCCCACACCCCACACATGGTCCACCACACCCCACCTCCTCTCCCCACACCTCACACAGCACATGGTCCACCACACCCCACCTCCCCTCCCCACACATGTTCCACCATGCCCCACCTCCCCTCCCCGCACCCATACAGCACATGGTCCACCACGCCCCACCTCCCCTCCCCACCTCCATTCCATACCTTGCTTCCTTCCTTGAGGTTGCCAACCAGTTCCATGTAAGTGTCGTGACCAGCTGCTAATTGCTTCAACAACTGTTCCCGTGGTGACACTCCGCCTCCTGTTTCCATGGAGAATCTCTGGTACACATCCTGTAAGAAAATTGCACACAAAATAAATTAAAGATTTTCTTGTGGAAAGTATGCATGTACACACCACCTCACACGAAGATCACATGACAATCACATGATATTCACATAAAGTCACCCAATTACAAAGAATTACATGACAACAATCACATAAAAACATGACAATCACATGAAAAACACATGACAATCACATGAAAAACACATGACAATCACATAGTCACATCACAATTACATGATATTCACATAAAAGTCATCCAGTTACAAGGATTGGATGAAAAGAATCCCATGACAATCACACAACAGTCACATGACAATCACACAACAGTCACATGATAGCAACATACCTGAACCCTTCCCATTAGAGCATTCTGTCTCTCAATGTTGTCAGCTGCTTCTTGCTGGAGTTTGGAATAGGCTGTGGCGAGGTGGGCATCAGTTATGGAGGCCTCGTCAATGGATCCCTCGTCCTTCAGGGCACCCATGAACTTGGGAGCTGAGGGCATAAAATGGCCGCCAACAGTGACACACGGCTACACATTACATGACATACTACAACACACACACACACACACACACACACACACACACTCACTGATGTCTGTAATAGGGTCTTTCAATTGCTTAACGATAACTTCTCTTTCTGCTTTAAGAGTTTCCACTTCCTCCATCATCTGCTTCAGTTGTACAACATTCTACGAACACAAACGCACACACACATTATGGACAGGTGTGTATACTAAAGTAATATCTATATTCCTATATATGTAAAGTACACACATCATATATTATATGCATGGAACACAGTACACACAGTACACACAGTACACAAACAGTACACACAGTACACACAGACCTGAGATCCACTTCTGGTAGCAGCAGAACCACCTTTGGGAATGACTCCGGCCAATTCGGCGTCCGATTTCTGTAATATCTCAATAGCCCTCTTGCAAGACTCATACTTCTCTTTGACGGTTTTGTCGGCCTCAGCAGCTTGAGTCAAGATGCCCTGGAACTTGGATGCATCTTGTCTGAAGGTCTTGTTGAGCTCAGAAGATGGCGTTCTCTTCCACTTATCCTTGAAGTTGCTCTTCAATCCAGTGTCGTCTCTTTCTTCTTCGTCCAACAAACGCTGAGTCTGTTGACAGAGGTGAACACATTTTGATTAACATGAAGAATAACAACTGTGTAGAGATCTCATACCTACGGATGTACACAAATGTACATGCACAAACACACACGCACACAAACAAACACACATACGTACATACATACATACACACACACAGAGTCACACACACACACGCGCACACGCACACACACACACATACACGCACACGCACATACACACACACACACACACATACACACACACATACACACACACACACACACACACACACACACACACACACACATACTTCGGACATAATTTCTTTGTTTCTGGTAACACTTTCTGGTATGTTGGCCATCAGTTCTTCAAGTGTGCTGAGACCGCCAGCCTCACGCACAGCCTTGCTCTTCTCCAGGATAGACTCTGGTATGGCATCTCCACCAGTCTCCTCAATACAGGCCGGAAGATTCCAATCCGAGAGTGCTCTGCAATGGAAATTGGAATGGAAATAAAACTAGGAATGAAAATAGAAATAAATCTGGGAGTAGAATGGAAACTTCAGATATGTGTACCACAAATAAAAAATACTTTATACAAATAATTACATGTACCACAGGATTCACAGCATCTGTACAGAAATGTATACCATAAACATGTGTGTGTGTGTGTGTGTGTGTGTGTGTGTGTGTGTGTGTGTGTGTGTGTATGTAGTGTGTGCGTATGCAGGGTTTAGCTAAAGCAGGGTAGCAGGGTGGTACCACCCTGCTTTTATTCTCCCCACCCTGCTTTTATTCTCCCCACCCTGCTTTTATTCTCCCCACCCTGCTTTTATTCTCTCCACTCTGCTTTAATTCTTGTGTGAGATCATGGGGATTATGAGTATAGGGGCAGAAATCCATCACTTTTGTACATGGATTAGTTAACTTTGCTTTACATTGACTTAGATGAAAAAATTGTGGCAAGAATTCACTGTACTGCAATTACTGACTCATGCTATAACCCTCACTACCCTGCTATAGAAAAATTCTGGCTAGAACACTGGTATGTAGTGTGTGTGTGTGTGTGTGTGTGTGTATGTGTGTGTGTGCGTGTTTGTGTGTGTGTGTGTATGTGTGTGTGTATGTGTGTGTGTGTGTGTGTGTGTGTGTGTGTGTGTGTGTGTGTGTGTGTGTGTGTGTGTGTGTGCGCGCGCGTGTGTGTGTGTGTGTGTGTGTGTGGTTGTCTCCACACGTACATGCGGTGAAAGAATACACAACACCACTCACGCGTTCATGGCTTGAGTTGCCTCCTGTAACTTCTTCAACTCTCCACCAACAAGCTCCTCTTTCTTGGCTCCAAAGGCAGTCATTGCCTCGTACACGTCTGGTGGCATGAGGTTGGCAAAGAGATCTACAAAGTTGACGGATGGTGTCTGGAACTGGACCGGTTTGGCTAAGTTCATCTTCGGGATGGGCTCCAGAGTGTCAAACTTCGGTACAAGGTCATTGTAGATGAAGTCATTGTCCTTCTTGATGGCATCGTGCTCCCTCTGAATCTCACCGGACATCGACTGAAGGAATGAAGGAAGGAAGAGATGTTGGACAGGGAGTAGAGACAAAGCTATGATTACGGCTGGGCAAGATCTGTTTCAATCAACTATGATTTTTGTCCACCAAAAGTATCACAATTAAGACAATGAATCCAGTGCACCAGAATTTTAAGAAGTACACACACAGTTGCAATAAATCCTACAATTTGGGCCAAGTGTGTCTAACTAAAGATAAAGCTGGTGTTTGAAATGGACCTGAACAGCATCCCGCTGCAAGACAAGTGATAAGCCAAGTATGACGTTTATCACAACATCAAAAATAACAATTCGATTAGCACTGGGAGAAGTACCAAAATTTTCACGATTCTTAATACTACCCAAACCTACATAGTCCTAATGACTAGATTCCCCAAGAGGTTGAGAGGTGAGTACTCATACCTGAACATGGTAAGATATTGCATGGCTAGAAATACCACAAAGGAAAATTAGTAGTCTGACAGGATAGACTGTTTCTGCAAGCACTTGCAGGGATGGTCTATCTTGCCAGACTAAAACAAGCTGGTGCGCGTTTACACATTTTAACGACTCAAACTTTGATTCCTTCCGAGCGTGTACAGTGGTGGAGATCTTGGTAAGTTGCCAAGTTGGCTCGCTGCCTAGTGCAAGCTGACTACAGGCGCGTCAGGCCCTTTGTATGCTGGCATGGACTCTGTACCAAGTGTACAGTACATTCAGTGAAACCTCTATAATCCGACATTCTCTCTAATCCGACCATCTTATGAGGTACAGTCACCATACTAAAGTATGGCAAGAGTCACTCTGTAATCCGACACCTCACTAATCCGACCATCTTATGAGGTACAGTCACCATACTAAAGTATGGCAAGAGTCACTCTGTAATCTGGCAATCTCCCAATCTGACATTCTTCTCAAGCCCCATTGAGTGTAGGGTTAGAGAGGTTTCACTGTATAGAGAAGAACTGTGAGGATGTCAATCTTGCTCGTACCTTTGAGTTGAAGGCACCTGATCCCTTTCTGTCCGTCTCCTTCATCATCTCCATAGCTTTCTGCAGTTCCAAAAAGTTTGTGAAAATACACACACGCGCGCACACACACACACACAGGCGCGCGCACACACACACACACACAGGCAGGCAGGCACACACACACACACACACACACACACACATACACACAGCACACACACCTGCATTCTGGCTAATGCGGGACCAAACTTCTTGTCGTCCTTGCACTGCCGTCCCATGTAGTACTGTGCCATACCATTGAAGTAGGCTTGCTTGGCATTCACCACAGGTATCCATGCCTACAACAATACATCATACAAGGACCATTGTAAAGATTGCAAAAGACTGTAATTGACAAAAGTGGTCATCTTGTGAATCAGCATACAGCAATGTGTCCTTGAACCTCTCTAATGAGGACACTTTCGGACCAAGATGAGGTGTACTATACAGTGGAACCTCTCTATTGAGGACACACAAATACATAGGCACTGTACATACATATGTACATACATGTGTCCATATATTATTGATGGGTGAAACCCTGTAATTATTTCACCTTTTCCCACATGTCCTTGACTCCTCCCAAAATCATGTTGCTGTAGGCATCTGCATACAGATCAGCTGCTTGCATGGCTAGCTTAGCCACACTCAGAGCCTTCATTTTGTCTGCAGGAGGCAAGGGAAAAAATGGCGGAATGTTGAAAGACATTTAAGTGATCTTGCAAGAGATATGTACAAACACTTAAGAAACACTATAAATAAACACAGACAGAGACAACAACAAACAGATACCTACACTGCACACACACACACACACACACACACACACACACACACACACACACACACACACACACACACACACACATACACACACACATACACACACACACACACCACGAGCTGCTTTCATAACAAAACACTCTTGTGCTTGAGCCAGCATAAGAGATTGCAGAGCAACTGTGGATTCAGCCCCCAGGTCTGGAGTGGGTGGAGTCTGAAGATAGGCAAACACAAGTTCTCGCAGTCTTTGGAAGGTTCCAGCAGCTCCCAGGAAGTGTTTAGCAGCTGCCTTCAATCCTTCGTCTCCATCCAAGTTCTGGGTCTTTGCGATCTGGCCCTGGAGAACTCCAATGTTGAACAGAACACAGCATCGCTCAAACATGGCCGAAATCATGGCTGGACGGGAAGAGAAGCAACAGCAGAAAGAAGTGAGAGGGATTACTTGTGTGTGTGTGTTTGTGTGTGTGTTTGTGTGTGTGTGTGTGTGTGTGTGTGTGTGTGTGTGTGTGTGTGCGTGCGTGTGTGTGTGTGTGTGCATGCGTGCATGTGTACATGTGATTGTATGTGCTTGCGTACACATTATATCATGCCTAAAATAACTTTGCACTTACAAGCTTTCTTCCCCATAAAGCCAGTATAAAAGGCATCATTCCATGAAAATTTGATACAAATCTAAAATGTGGGAGAAACAGGAAGTAGCCGGTGAGGCATTCACAGGAAGTAGCCCTGCTATTCACTTACAGGAAGTGATGCAACCCACCAGTTACAAACACCCACACCAATACAAGCATGACGTCATGGTACACCTGACAGGGGCTACACACATGACTGAGTCTCGTGACGTCTATTTTTGGTAGAGGTTATTGCGCAATCACACACTGAATTCTTCTATGATTTCCTTATCTTTCGAAGACCCTCCTCTGTGTGTGCCCCACTCCCAGACTCACCTTGTCTTCAGCAATAGGAAGCTTGGCTTCAATGGCCTGTAGTTGGTCGTAGTAGCGTACAATGAGGTCCAGTCCCGTTTCATGCTTGTCGGGAGATCGGTCGCAAGTTCCCTCTCTCAAACTGTTTAGCTCCTTGATGGAACCGATAAAGTCACTGGTCGGAACTCCTTCGTAGAAGTTACCGATGTACCTCTCGAAAGAGTCACCAAAGTCCACCTTCGATGTCTTTTTAGGGTCTGGTACGAGAAACACTGCCATCTTCGAGAGGACAACTAGAGATTATGAAGTCACGTGAGAATCCAGTGAGTGATATTCGTTCACGATTGAAGAAATAAAGATGGCGGAGGAAATGGGAACCGGAACGGAATCCATTGAATATTACAAATTACAGAATAAAAACAATGCCTTAATAAGGTGTACTTTATCTATTTCTCAAAAACCAGTGATAATTAAGGGTCAAAGATTTGTAAACTCTTAGCTTCTTCTTGATCACATGGTCAATGTATGGTTCTGTGAGAAGTAGTGGATCCGGAAGGAGAGAGAGGAGGCGTTTGATCATGAGGATGCATACTAGTCTAGTACTGTATATTGCAACAATCAGTCCATCAATCACCTTATGCGATTGTAAAGCAGGATTAATAATAATATTAATTACCTCATGGATGTAGTTTCTCCATCTCCTTTTTACACACCTTTTTTCCTTTGTGTGTGTATGTGCTTGTTTATGTGTGTGTGTGTGTGTGTGTGTGTGTGTGTGTGTGTGTGTGTGTGTGTGTTTATGTGTGTGTGTTTGTGCACTCGCATGTGTTTGCTTGTTCATGATGATTGTATGTGTACATTCATGCAAGCGTGCATGTGTGTGTATATGTGTGTGTGTGCTCATGTGTGTGTTCATGTGGGTTTTGGTGTGCCAGTGTGTGTATGTGATTGCATTGTGTTGTGTGCATATGTATGCATGCATGTAAGTGCACGTGCATGTATATTTGTGTGCGTGTTTGTTTATGTGTTTGTGTTTGTGTGTTTGTGACACTGTGTGTGTGCATTTGTGCGTGTGTGTGTGTTTGTTTGTGTGTGTGTGTGTTCATGTAGGTGTTTATGTGGGTGTTTATGTGGGTTTTTATGTGGGTTTTGGTGTGTACGTACATAAACTAATTCAAGTGTCAATGAGTAGGTCATCCATGTCAATTATGCTTAATTATTCAATATTACGCACATGTAGGAAAACACATGCATGCATGCTATCAGGGTATCAGGTATCAGGGAATCTTTTTTAAACTGGGGAACCAATAGCTTGAAGCTACTGCAAAGGCTATAAGGTAATTGCTGCAATATATGCATCCTCAAATGCCTCTCCTGTTTCACTACTTCTCACAGAACCATACATTGACCATGTGATCAAGAAGGTTTTCAAATATTAATTATTATTCATTCAAATTCTGTTTGATCATAGTAGCGAAACTTATACATACCTTTAATGGATAGATTTGTTGTTGCTGGAGGCCTGTTCAAAAAGGCCTATTCAAAAAAAAAAAAAAAAAAAAAAAAAAGAAGGTCCACCGGACCAGCCCTAGAGCTCAACTCATTCTCTTGTATCTTGAGAAGACATGATTAGTATTAGGTGGGAGACCAGCCGCGAGACCCAAAGCTCCCCCCATACGATTCTTTGTACAGGGGTATTGCAACTGACCACTGAGGAACGGAACTGACTACTGATAAACGGGAGCCGTTTTTTTTTCAGAAAGAAAGTGACCGGAGTTGGTTTCGAACACCGGGTCTTCGACCTCAGCACTAATACCTAGTCACGGGGCTAGCAATTATGCCACCCGGACCTTCTGAAAATATATCTATCCTAAGTGCTATTTATAGTTAACCTATTTCCATAGTCCCTATACCCAAGTATGGAGCACATACTTGTGCATAGATTTGCACGTGAGCTTAGACATTACTAGTTATTAGTAGGCGCGAAGAAAGTTTCGGTAGCGCCAGTACGATGTGCTTAAACGCTTCCATGGGACCTGCTCTAGCTGTCCGTCGAAGATGGGCATCTTTTTCGACGTCTTGCTGGGGGCACTCTACCAAAAGTTTACCTTTGTACTCTATTTCGGAGAAGAAAGGCAGGTCAGGCTGTCGACGGTCCCTGAATGAACGCCCTTGTCTCGTCATTGTGTCTCTAGTGACGATTTCCTACTGAGGCCAGAGCAAGGTATCATCGTAAAGCTCAATTAAAAACAAGGAAGCCTCTTTTTGTTAAGAAAGCTTCTTCACAGCCTGAAGTCCAGGATCCAGTAGACCAATGCACAGTAGTAGCGTAAAAGGACTCTGGCAAGTTTTCGGTGCGCTGGTTGATTGCTATGATTGACATTCGTAAAATGAGTGGTCCGTCTGCAAAATATACATGGTCTGTCTAGATATTGAGTCAGAGTGGTCCTCAGGAAACACTGTGGTGCACACGAATTTACCATTTTTTACGCAATCGTGTGTGTGTGTGTGTGTGTGTGTGTGTGTGTTTGTGTGTGTGTGTGTGTGTTGATATGTGTACGTATGTGTGTGCCGGTGTGTGTGTGTGTGTGTGCGCGCGCGCGCGCGTGTGTGTGTCTTGTGTATGTGTCACTATGTGCGCGCTTGTGTGACTGAGTGTGTTGTACTTGGTCTGGTTGCATGATACATTTGCATGTGTGCATGCTTAAAATGTTTTGAAAGTTGCACCTTTGAATGTGTCATATGCATGTACATACATATATGTATGTATGTATGTATGTATGTATGTATGTATGTATGTCTGTAAGCATGTATGTAAGTCTGTATGTATGCATGTATGTATGTATGTATGTACATATGTATGTATGTATGCATCCACTTTAGAGTTCTGTCTACACTGGTTGGAGGTGGTTGGGTCTGACCAGCAACATTCATGGCCAAACACCCCCATGCAATGTTTCAGAAATCAGGCAATTGGAAATCGCAGTACAGAAATCTTTTCTCCAAACCTGTTTTGCTGTGATTGGAACACTTCATCACTTTTATGTTTAGTCTTATTACCTTGAAAAATAACATTCCATCATTGATGTTTTGGTTTGAGGGTACATTTAGAAGTAGGTCTTCCAATTTCCTTGCTGTATAAACCATGGCTGAAGCAGCCATTTTAACCAATGACATTATGCACTAAGTTAGTGCTCCTGTGAATTGATTGACTTGATTACCAATCCAGAAGATTACCTGTGCAGAATCCTGCCAATTTCCCTGCATGAGCACACATGCACACACACACACACACACACACACACACACACACACACACACACACACACACACACACACACACACACACACACACACACACATACGCACATACACACATTATATCAACATTGTACTGTGTTATCATCCTTGATACCAAATTTCTTGACAAGTTTCATATAACGCTTGCCAGGGGTGATCCCTGGATCCCCCCAATAGATAGTGCAGGGCTCAACCCTAAAACCTATGTATACATAATCTATTTGTCTTTTTTAAAAAATCCACATACACTGGTTATGCAAATATGCTATTTTATAGATAAACTGACAGACTAGCAGACTAGCAGAGTGGTGGACTGGCAGAGTGGCAGACTGGCAGCTAGAGTGGCGGGGACTGGCAGCTAGAGTGGCGGGGACTGGCAGATGACCAACTGGCAGCTAGAGTGGCTAACTGCATGGTACCCAATAGTGCGTGATGGACCACATTTTACTGTTACAGTAGCGTGATTACTGTGTTACCTCATTTAGTTTCACAGCGTGAATTCCATGTAGCAAGTAATAATTACATCATTTGACATCATTGATGAGTCTTCCTGCTGATTGCACAACCAAAAGTTCAATACTAGCACATGAGACCAAAGCCGAATTCTGTCTTTCCATGCACCTTAGTCTGATAATGCCAAACCTTTCCTCAATTTTTGAAAGAATTTATAGGTTGACAAATGCAATGTGGAAGTGGTGTGTGTAAGAGAAGGCTCGGCAACACCGGGCTAATGCAACCTGTGTGTGTCTTACATACCGCAAAGCAAATGGTCACTCAGGCCCCAGCTGCAGTTAATTTCATTGGTGAGGTACTCATGTGCACCCATCCATCCATGTATGTAAGTATTCAATACCTAAATTGACACAGTACAATCTCAAGCTCCAAACCCTGTGACCAGTGAGTCCGAAAGAAGTGCCAAGATAACTTGAATTTGGATAATCAGGCCTTCCTGGTGACACCATTCACGGCCAACATAAGTCGGGCACATCAGACTAGCTTATAGCCAGACCCCTTAATTTCTGTCCATGCACCTTCCTTTCCTCACAGCAGCACAGGTGACTCCATTGTGCGGTGCGGTTTGTGTACCTGACTATGCGAGATTGGGTCCCCATTGCAAATGGGGCTAACTTGTAAAATATTTAATAAGAATCATATATTGAAGCTTAGAACAGACATGCAGGCCAAAACAATGAGACAAACAACAACAAACATTAGCTTTGATACAGATGTATGTACATGTGAAATAATATTCCGTCTTAGAATGATGCAATGTTATGGAAGAAAAGGCTCAGCGTCTTCATCTTTGCCATGTTTCCCTTCAGTAACAGAGCTCAGGTTTTCAGTGTTGTCTTTCTCTTTCTTCTTCTCGAGTGCAGCCATGCGGTCGTCCTGGACTGAGTTCACCATCAGTAACATGGACCACTTGAACACCATAAAACACCACACACAGGCAAGATAATAAGTACCCACCAAGGAATCGCCTTCTGCAAAAGAACAGGAAGACAGGGCTTAAAAGACAATGCTTTCATCAGACTATGGGACCTTGATAATCTGACACTCTGTGGGCAACAAGTAACATTCAGTATACAGTGGGACCTTGATAATCTGATACTCTGTGGGCAACAAGTAACATTCAGTATACAGTGGAACCTTGATAATCCGACACTCTGTGGGCAACAAGTAACATTCAGTATACAGTGGGACCTTGATAATCTGACACTCTGTGGGCAACAAGTATCAGGGTATCAGGGGTATCAGGGTATCATATTTAACGTGGGGAACCGTTAGCCAGAGGCTATTAAAGAGGCACCCACAAAAGAAAAGAAAATAAAACATACGTACATGCAAGACATTGGGACACAACAAAACAAAAGGGGGGAGGGGGAGGGTAATGAAGTATAATTCATGCACATCTAAAGTTTTGTTACTGTAAGTACCATAAGATTACATCAAAGAAATAATTTGCATGCATGAAAAATCTTTCATGTCTTTAAGTATACGAATATGGTCTGGAAGTGATCTCCACACAGAAGTGCCCAGGTAGCTGAAGGCTTTCTGACCAAAAGAGGTCTTGACAGGTGGCAGATTGAGTTGGGAAAATGAAGAAGCACGAGTGCGATAATGGGAAGTTGTGGGAGAGAGAAGTTGAGCAAGATAGGGAGGAGAGGGAGATAGTGGAGACAGGCACTTAAATACCATCTGTGCGGTATGAAGTTTCCTTCGTGATGCCAAAGTAGTGAGACCAAGTTCTCTCCGAGCTGCACAAGCTGAATACTCTTTCTGCTTTCGGAGAACAGTTCTACAGGAGAAATTTAGGAGGGTTTCCAGGTGTTTAGCTTGTTGATTGGTGCACCCACTCCAAACAATGTCGCAATAATCAAATGAGGGGAGAATGTAAGAGTTAAGGAAAAGAAGTAGGAGGGGTTGAGGAAGAAACCAGGATAGACGGCGAAGTAGGTTGAGGCTGCGGGAAACCTTTTTACATACCATGTCAATGTGATCTGACCATGTAAGGCTATCATTAACTTGGACTCCTAAGAACTTAAAACACCGGACCTGTTCAATACTTTTGCCATCAACAGTCAACTGAAGAGAATTGGAGATTTTCTTTCTTCTAGAGTGTATTAGCATGCTCTTGGTTTTAGAGGAGTTCAACTTTAGGCCATTTTTCTCTAACCATAGATTAGCTAGTTCTAGACAAAGTTGAAGTGAAGATTGAAGCGTCGAAATTTCACTGCTTATGATGAAGATTGTGGTGTCATCAGCAAAGAGAACAGTTGAATCAGATGGAAGTACAGAGGGAAGGTCGTTAATGAAGATAGAGAAGAGTGTTGGGCCAAGAATAGAGCCTTGAGGAACTCCAGAAGTTGGGAAACCAGGAGATGAGTAGGAATCAGCTATATGAGTGACATGACAGCGATTGGTGAGGTAAGATTTGAACCAGGACAGAGTAGATGGAGAGAGTCCAAGCGTAGCGAGCTTAGACAGAAGTAATTGATGGTTGACGGCGTCAAATGCTTTTGATATATCCAGGAACACTACACCTACGTATTTGTTGGAGTCGACAGCTTTATACCACTTATCAAGAGAGTATAGAAGAAGAGTTTGAGTGGAGTGGGAAGGACGGAACCCAGACTGAAGGGGAAAGAGAAGGTTGTTAGTGTTCAAATGAAGGGACATTTGATGGTGGATAAACTTCTCAAGGAGTTTACTGGGAACTGGAAGGAGTGAGATAGGGCGGTAGTTAGAAGGTGTGGCTCGATCACCTCCTTTGTGGAGAGGCTTGATGGCAGCACTCTTCCAGAGAGTGGGAAAAGTAGATGAGGTAATGGAAGAGTTAATGATGGAGGAAAGTGGGTAGCATATGACTGAACAACCAGCTATGAGCGCAGATGGGGGTATAGAATCGAGACCTGTAGCACATCTAGGCTTAAGATGAGAAAGAGCTTGTTTACACCATTCAGGCATTCAGGAGTAGTTTGGGTCAAAGAGAGGGTAGGTACAGAAGGCGGACTTAAAGAGGGGGAGGCAGAAGTTGGAGGAGAAAGTGTAACAGAAGAATTTGAACTAACGGAAGCAAAGTGGGTGTTGAGATTGTTGGCAATGGATGAAAGATTAGAACCAAAAGAAGACCAATTTTCTGATTTTACTGAAATAGAAGTGGCCTGGTTGAGTGTCCGCCAGAGGGTAGATGGATGTGACTTTTTGAGTAATAGTTTGAGGAAATAGTCGAATTTTGCCTTACGCTGGAGCCAAACCACTCGATTACGTTGGGCTTTGTAGATGTCCCAGGCAGTGTCAGAGGGATTTCGACGGAAAAACCGAAAAAGTCTGTTCCTTCTATCCATTTCCTTACATAACACCTTAGTGATCCAAGGGGAAGGGTTTTTCTTGACCCTAACTGTTCTAATCGGGGCATGCATGTCAAGGATGTCAACAAAAAGGTGATTGAATACGTCTAACTTGTCATCAGGATCTTCAAAACATCCATCACACACCAGGGAGCAACGTCTAAATCTTCCACAAAGTTGTCCTTAGAGAAATGCTTGAAAGAGCGGTGAGTAATGAGGGGGGGTTTTGGACGGGTGATTGGTGTGTTAACACATAAAAGGATGGGAAGATGATCAGAGAATGCTGCATCAAGGACAGAAGACTTGGAAATAGGGATATCAGGAGTGACAAGAAAGAGATCAAGGATGGAAGCCGAGCCACGACAGTGATGAGTAGGAACAGTGATGGGTTGAGTGAGGGAGTGGGAGGTGATAAAGCTATGGAATGACTTAGAGTAACTAGTGTTTCGGTCGAGCATGTTGATGTTGAAGTCTCCACAGGCTATCATGTGCTTTCTTTTTAACATCATACCTTCAATGTTATCAGTGACATCATGAACAGATTGTGATGGACAACTAGGAGGGCGATAGAAACAATCGACAGCAAGAGATGGATGGAAGCCAAGACAAGTAACAGAAACCCATAAAAACTCAACACCAGAGGAAGTAGTGCCACAATTTAGCACTGAACAAGGCATTGCCAAGTTATCAACACAGAATACGGCAACGCCACCACCACAACAAACACGATCAGACCTGAACAGACTGTAGCCGGGAAGATGTAACTCCGCATCGGAAATAGAGGCATCCAACCAGGTTTCAGACAGGGCTAGAATATGTGGACGCTGGGTGGCAATGAGAGCGGCAACATCATCATAGTGTCTGAGAAGGCTGCGGGCGTTCACGTGGATTATTTTGAAAGAATTCGTGTTTGGTATCTTTTCGGAACAAGCAGGCGGACCAGGGTTCCTTTCAACATCGCCGCACTGTAGCAGCATGATTTTACGACCACGAACAAAGCTTCTGAGGATGGAGAACTGGTAACGATGTCTTCTTTCCAACTCACGGAGGTGCGAAGCTATGCACAATCGAGCGTAGTGCGGTAGTAGGGATGGCGAGAAGAAGAAATCCCAATCGATCGAAGTCAAACAACAAAATTCCAAAGATTCATGTTCACTAATTAGTACAAACATTGAACAGAGGGTCAAACCAAACAACAATTTAACAACTGAAACATTGCGTGCCGCCATCTTTTTTACCAGGTGTGACAAGTAACAATCAGTATACAGTGGGAACTTGATAATCTGACACTCTGTGGGCAACAAGTAACAATCAGTATACAGTGGGAACTTGATAATCTGACACTCTGTGGGTAACAAGTAACATTCAGTATACAGTGGGACCTTGATAATCTGACACTCTGTGGACAACAAGTCAAATTTGGCATACAGTGCAGGGCTAGAAAAACCGTATGCGCTTTAATTTTCGTGGGGTGTATATTTCGCGGATTTTGTCTTCTAGCGATTTTCATGTTTTAATATTTGCAGACGGCCATGTTTTATCATTGCACAAGAGCCCTAAACCCTAATCCTAACCCTAGATCTAAATTTTCGTGGATGGTTTCCTATCTGCAAATACCTCAAATATTAAACCAATGGCATGAGAAAACTAAAGCGAATATGGTATCACTCCACGTAGATAGGGGACTGGTTATAAAATGCCACTGCATAGTTGAACTTGGTTAGTAAGTATCCCGGGATAGTACATACTCATAGGCTAGTCCGAACCTCCTGGATAGTAAGTACTCCTTGCCCTCTCCCTACCTCATGTACAGTACTGAAAACAGCACTGATAGTAAGTACTCCTTGCTCTCTCCCTACCTCATGTACAGTACTGAAAACAGCACTGATAGTAAGTACTCCTTGCTCTCTCCCTACCCGTAGTCTATGCCCTACCTTGTCACACACAGTAGTGAAAACAACACTCAGTCTGATACTAAGACTTCATACTTCGGACAGTAAGTGCCTTTAGCTTGCCCTCTCTGGTACTGTACACACAATAGTCTAACCAGTTGTGACTACATCATCTCACTCGTAAGGAAATTGGAAAATCTAGTTATAGTTTGGCCTGCACCAGTCCAGCCTCAAATTAGCCGATGTTCAGATGCAGATTAAAACGCCGACACAGATTATTTTCATCGTAATAGATAATATAATATCCAGACCACATCAGCGATGGACGTATGGCGCAAATAGTGGTGGGCGCGTCAAATCTGTAGTTGATCACGGTGCTCACCTTCAGTGTAGATTACGCCGTACGCAAGATATGCTATAAAGGACGTGGTTCCGATAGATAGTCCAAAGCATCCAAGGAGAAAGAAGACCATGGTGATCCTTCGGAGCACTTTCCAGGACATCCAAAGCAGACATCCGTAGAGAGAGTCCGAAAGTGCAAAAAGAAAAGATACAAAACCCCAGACACCAGCGTGGACATTATGGACTTCGGGGAGAGCCAAAAATACAATCGCTACTAAGATCCCAACACAAACTCCAACCAAGCCGTAGACACTGAGAAATATTCCGCGGCATTTCCGAGTACAGCACGCCATTTTCATGAGAATGACGTCATTATGGTCCGCGGTACAATTACGTCATTGTCCATTTTCTGAACCTGCACGATGTAGAAGACACTCTACAAGTGCAGCTGGACTTTGAACTGCAACAACAAAATTGCAACTGCGAGGATGCACAGCTCAGCAGAGGAGATGAAACAACATAATATACCATTTGTATAGACAGAAGGATGCAAAACAGAGAATATCCATGAAGACACACACACACACACACACACACACACACACACACACACACACACACACACACACACACACACACACACACACACACACACACACATAGTAGGTTTGCAGTTCCAGTACCACATAGAGACAATTCCAAATCCATAACATTGGCACTTTGTGAAAATACAGACATGTATTTAATTATACATATTGTATATTTGTAGGGGCAGAAAAAGCAACTAGCAATTGATACAGCTGGGAGAGTAAATCTGGATAGCAGTCCATACAAAGACTGTACACCTAGGGTTGGCTTTGGTAGGACCCAAGCCTTCCTAGCTGACTTGGTTCTGTCAACCTTGAATTTCATGATTTTGTTGCACTTGTCATGGATTTAGTGAACATCTGCAAGCTGTGCTCAAATGGTAGGAGAAAACAATTCCCCAGTATCACAGAGAACTGAAACTAAAGACCTTCACAAATTCCCTTCCACAGATGAAGATGCTGACTGAGCCTGGTAACATCACGCACAGCTTGCATCAGCCACAATGACAGGACATGCCCCTCACAAACTCTGTTCACTCGTGTCCAGCCATAGACACTCTGTACTAAACAAGGTTACATATAGTACAGTGTCTATGGTCCAGCAATGCTGACCCCTCCCTCCTTCATTATACAGTGTCTATGGTCCAGCAATGCTGACCCCTCCCTCCTTCATTATACAGTGTCTATGGTCCAGCAATGCTGACCCCTCCCTCCTTTATATTCAGTATACACTTCATAAAAATGTAGGAATGGACTGGCTACTCTAGACTAGTCCAGATCGCTATGTGCCTCCTTCATCCAATGACTACAGTGCATGGAACTTGCTAAGTATCTGGTTTAGTACACATTCCTGGATAGTAAGTACTCCTCATTCTATCCCTGTGTATACCTCATGTACATAAACCAACCCTGATAGTAAGTACCTGGTTTAGTACATACTCCTGGACAGTCAGTACTCCTCATTCTGTCCCTGTGTATACCTCATGTACATAAACCAACCCTGATAGTAAGTACCTGGTTTAGTACACACTCCTGGATAGTAAGTACTCCTCATTCTATCCCTGTGTATACCTCATGTACATAAACCAACCCTGATAGTAAGTACCTGGTTTAGTACACACTCCTGGATAGTAAGTACTCCTCATTCTATCCCTGTGTATACCTCATGTACATAAACCAACCCTGATAGTAAGTACCTGGTTTAGAACACACTCCTGGATAGTAAGTACTCCTCATTCTATCCCTGTGTATACCTCATGTACATAAACCAACCCTGATAGTGAGTACCTGGTTTAGTACATACTCCTGGATAGTAAGTACTCCTCATTCTGTCCCTGTGTATACCTCATGTACATAAACCAACCCTGATAGTAAGTACCTGGTTTAGAACACACTCCTGGATAGTAAGTACTCCTCATTCTATCCCTGTGTATACCTCATGTACATAAACCAGCCCTGATAGTAAGTACCTCTGATAATAAGTACCAATTTTGTGTCCCCTTTGAGGTAAGCAAATGTCAATGTATTATACCATCTGCACAGTCTCTGTAAAGTGGAGGCTACAGAGGGTTACAGTATGTGTGACAGAGATACAACCTACCACCAGACACTAATGGGCTCCTGCCTGGTTTCTGATACCATGCAACTCTCCAGCTGGGTCACAGTCCCATCCTGGATTTCAACTGGATCCCACTGCTCAAACTGGGAAAGAAAATATGACCACAGTCAATGAATACCTCATTATTGCCAATTGAATTCATAGATGATGCTATAATGTCAGGGATAATAAAATTCATACAGTAAACCTCCTACACATGAAAGAATACACAAAGGACAACAGGTACAGAGCTACACATGCAGACACATCTGGGCACACACATGTACACACAGGTACGGACATGAATGTACATTCTCCACATACACAAAATGTACACCAAGTACTAGTGTGGACTACTGTGACCACCACTATTTCTTCTCTCAACAAGTTCCTCCTGTTCTGCATTTGAATCCGTTGAAGCATGTGCTACTCTCCGTAATGTTGTTAGTTCACTTTCTAAGGCTGCTATTCTCTGTCGTGAGTCTTCCTCCACTCGTTGTAATGTCTCTTCAAGTTTAATGCACTCGTCAACAAGGTCTTCCTTCTTTAGCTCATCAAACCTTTCTCTGCATGCCTCCTCGTACTGTGCTTGGAAGTCCCTCTCCAGCAATTCTTCTTCTTCAGACAACGAGTCTTCTGGAGATTCGTACACTTCCTCCACGTCTTCGTCTGCGGACGGACTGTTCGCAGATTGAGACCTCTTCAAGAAACGCAGCATGCATTCTTCCACGAGTTTATTGTCTTCCCGGTCTTCAATGAGGAAAGTGTTCGAATTGAAAGGAGCCGTAGGTCTACCCAACTTGGCAAGCTTTGCCTCTATCTTCGCTGTCTTCTCTTCTTCTTTTCTCTCGAGTTCGTGTCTTTCTTCCAATGACATTTCTGAGTAAGCTTTCCACTTTCTTCTACGCCGTCCACGTCGATGCTTCTTCTTCGAAATGGGATCCCCATCCTTTCTTTTCCTCAGCACATTCACGGTAGTATCATCCAACAGTCCACTCATCTTCCTTGGAATGCACTCGCACCAGTACATCAGACAAGGTAACGCGAAAAGACTAGTCAAAAATCCCAAACAGGCCACGAGTGATATACACGTTAGCAACTGGGCTCAGAGGTATCAAAAGGGCTACCTAAAACTCTATGAAAGACAGGAAATAACGACAGTGCAACGTTATAAAGACCTTCTTTGAATGCTCGAACGTTCGGAACAAGTGTGTCGAACGTTTTGACTACGTGGTCAAGCAAAGATTCTTTTTATAGGACAAAATCTATTATCCGCCCACAAAATTAACTATATTCATAGAATATCCGGAGAGTGATCAAGTTATACGGAATAATCTACCTGCAAGAGGCTGTAAGTGCACAACATGGATGATATACCATCCATGTACACCGTACCCTCAAGACTTTTTACCTGTGTCGTTTATAATCCGTCCATTTTGTTCAGGAATTAATCCATGCAATTATACTTCCTAATTTAGATTTTTTTGATGTTCTCATTACATCGAAAACCAAAACAGGCCTAAAACTTTTAAGGCCTTAATTCGCATAATGATAATATAATATATACAGGCCTAAAACAAAAACAACCCCTGCTTTGATCCCACTACCGCTAGCATAGCTTCCAATTGACTGCTGTCCTGGATAATATAAGCTGCTGGGGCTGGGGCCAGTCGTGAGTGGCAATGACTTCCCCTATTATTAATGACATGTAACCATCTTGTATGGGGAAGTCATTGCTACTCGGGACTCTGGCCCCAGCACCAGCAGCTTACTATCCAGGACAGCAGTCAGTTTCTTTCTGGCGGGTGTATGTGGCTTAGCTGGTGAAGCAAATGATTCTGAGGCTGGGTTATGGGAGGATGATGGTCTATGCCAGAAGATGCTCATTGGCATTTTCCCCCACATCCCCTACCATCAACTGAGGAAGAACAGTAAAGAAGAGCATCAGCTATAGCCAATGAATTGATTGAACATGATTGCATGTTTGTAGTTTCCATGATTATGTGCTGTTCGATGTATGATTGAGATCACAGGACTCCCTGGGAGAGCAGCCAAGGGCTGAAGGAGCATCCTGTCTAAATATTGCTATTGTTATTATAATCCTTATATTCCATCTTGCAGTTTATCTCAGCTGAATCCTGTCTTCACTGAGCACCATTTCTGGAAACTATACCAGGGCAAACACCTCACCCCAGCCCGCACAGTGCACACACATGAATAAAATTGAGTATAATATTACGATGCGAAATTTTCAATACATTATTTCTTGCAATATACCCAAATCATCACAAAAGCGGTTAAAAAATACATTTCGACAGAGAATACACATACACTGTTTGTACAAAATGTGAAGCGGTATGCTTTAGTGTGCACTTCAGGGACTAACTACGCTTGGTTAGCTTTAGAACTAGATGAGGTGAAGCAAATGAATTTTTATCCGCACTGCTTGCAAATTGCTCGATGTTGTCAGCGTTCACAACCCACTCTGGGGATGAAGGGGGGAGGTGGTGCGTTGTCGAGTCTCCCACGCCCCCACCTTTCGATTTGGTTGCCGTTGGTGATGGTGTTGAAGGAGAAAGCAGCCCCATAGCAGTTGCCTCTGTGCGGGAGACAGTGATTTCACTTACAAGAGGAGGTGGTGGTGGATTGACAAGGTCTTTACAGTCACTGGGACATAGGGGAAACTTCCTTGGTGGCCAGGGAAGAACA
>CAUJGJ010000487.1:200200-202700 GCA_963170055.1 Halisarca cf. caerulea
AACAGTACATTCAGCCAGAGTTGGTGTGGATTCCCATGGGATCATTTGCGTCTTCTACACAAGACATTTGAAGCATTTGAGACCATATGTACATGCACAGAAAAATGTATGTACATAACTATTCAGCATACGTCATGAGCTACTAGTATGAGATACGCATGTACTCACTTCATCCACGATCAAGACACCTGCTACACTTTGTTGGTCTTCACTTGTGGTGTCCTTGACACGTGCTGACTTCAGGAATTCCACTAAAGAGGACACACTTGAATCTCCAAGTTGACATTTTGGGCAAAAATGTCTCACAATGTTGTCAACCTCGTCTTCATCCACAGTGTCTGCACAGCGCTGCATGGATGCAAGGAGGTGAGCAGGTATGCCGAAATCCCCACACATCACATCCCAGTTCTTCTGTTGTGAAGCAACACTTGGTAGTGCAACAGGAGGGGCTAGGAGACACTGCCATGGTCTTAGGCTCCCACTCTCTGCCTCTTCAAGAAGGGACTTCAAGGAAAATTGCAAAGAAGACAAAAGACAAACGGGTATTTTTGGAGTAACATGAGATTGTATAGCATCTGTTACCATGGTAACAGCACGATTATACAGTGATTTTATATTGTATAAAGCATGGACATTCAACTTTCCATGAGTTCATATTTTGAAATCTGTGATTTCATGCAAATGCCTCTCTCTGTAATGGTCCTTGGATAGCATTCTGAGAGAAATACTCACTAAGTCGAACCCTAAAGAAGCAGACTCTTGCCACTGTAATAGGCAAACTTAGCATGGTAGCAGGGAAAGTCTTCTTTAACGATTCTTACTGCTGATTCCCTTCTTATTAAACTCTATTTTTTGCGTTCGAATTGCTTCACCGAATTTCTGAAATTCGAAAACACCTGCCCAAAGTCCACAAACGGATGCTGTAGTGGTTAAGACACAGGCACTTGGGCTGTATGGCATACATGCCTACGTCTTAACCACTGAATAATGATAACATTGAAAAGATAAAAGATGCAACCATGCACACACGCATACGTACATACTTTTGTGCATATGGAAGCTGGTAGGTCATGAAAATACACATGCTCACACAGACATAATATAACATATACAAAAGTACACATACGTGTGTACACATACACACACACACACACCTTCAACTCTTCATCCAGTTTCATCCTCTCCTGTTTCCATGCCCTGTTCTGCTTGAGTTTCATGGAAGCAAGAGAAGCACACATCAGTGCATCAAACTGCTCCTCCACATTCCTCCACCCACCCACACACACAACCACCGGATCCCCACTCTGATGCAGCCGAGACAGTATCAAACCATCAGAATGTGCATCCAATGATAAGATGTGTGTGAAGGACAATCCTAAAACAATGGGTGAACAGCACGTATATGTAACTGTGTGTGTGTGTGTGTGTGCGTGTGTGTGTGTGTGTGTGTGTGTGTGTGTGTGTGTGTGTGTGTGTGTGTGTGTGTGCGTGTTTGTGTATGTATGTGTGTGTGTGCGTGTGTGTGTATGTATGTATGTGTGTGTGTGTGTGTGTGTGTGTGTGTGTGTGTGTGTCTGTTTGTGTGTGTGTGTGTGTGTGTGTGTGTGTGTGTGTGTGTGTGTGTGTGTGTGTGTGTGTGTGCATGTGTGTGTGTGTGCGTGTGCATACGTATGTGTGTGTGTGTGTGTGGCATGTACATATGTACACACATACGTGCATACATAGGTGCAAACATTTACACATACAAAGTACGTACCATTATATTATATTATAGTAAGTGTATTTCTGCATATTTCTGAAATCTGGCTTATTTGTGGTAAAAAAAAATCATAATTCATGCCAAAAGGAAAATAAAACTTGCAGCGACACTCACTTCCGTGAGTAAATATGTATGTATTTCATGGTTCCCTTCTCAACCACAAAAAACACAAATTCATCACACTTCAAAAACTACCCAACATGAGGTACGTACATACATGTGTGTCTTAATCAGCAGGAGGCAAAATACGGCATGACAGTACACACGGACCTTCAGGGAATTTTGCCAAAAGCCTCATCATGGAGGGAACAGTGGAAATGGATGAGAAGTTGAAAAACCGATGCACACAATCTTTCTCCAGGGGAAGGTGCTGAGGTCTACCTTGTAATGCCTCACACAACGCGTTGAGGACCTGCAGCGAAGGTGGTACTACCGGGTGTGACCGAGTACATACACATGTATGTATGCAACACAGAGTCAGTGCATACATACGTACATACGCACATACATACGTGCGTACGCACATACGTACGTACGTACGTACATTCATACATATGTACGTATGTATGTAAGTACGTATATACCTAACACTTGCATATGGAACATACACACACACACACACAAATCTACACACACGCATCTTCATGAAAGTTACGGTGTTTGCATGATGCAATTCAGGATATCATATACGCACATGCGTACATATGGTGTACAGTAGAGTTGGACACATGAACACCCACA
>CAUJGJ010000487.1:207700-215200 GCA_963170055.1 Halisarca cf. caerulea
CGACCCAACATGATAATGCTAGGACATTAGTTCACCCACTGTTTGCTTCCTATTACTAATACTGTATGTACGTATGTACCCATGTACGTACATACACAAACACAGACACAGACACACACACACACAAACATACACAGACACACAGACACGCATGCACGCACACACACACACACACACACACACACACACACACACACACACACACACACACACACACACAAACACCCATACAGACACAAACATACACAGACACACAGACACACAGACACGCATGCACGCACGCACGCACACACACACACACACACACACACACACACACACACACACACACACACACATACACACACACATACACACACACACACACACACACACGCACAGTGTACGTACATTTTGGTGGAGAGTTACAAAGGCAAGAGAGACACAAATCAAGTCAAGTATTTCGTTCTCCTCTCTGCTTTCTGAGCTGCACTCCACCCTCAGCCAGTGATCGTAAGCGCTCTCCAGGGCTTCCAATAAGGCAGTTGAGTTCTTTGGAGAGAAAAACTCTCCCCAATCAACATCAACAATCTCTGAACACACACTCTTGTTGTCATGGTTACCATCTTCAAGGGAATTCCCCTCCATCCCCAGTAGCTGCTGCAAATTATCCTCGTGGAGGAGGACAGCCTTCCAGAAATATGTCTTCCCAGCAATGAGGAGTCCTTGGCTGCCCACATCACCACTAGATAACAGTTCAACAGCTTGAGTGCAATACCAAAGTGGAGTGTGACTGCAGATAGAAATCAAGAATACAGTGGAACACCTCTAATCCAGACCCCTGAATTGCAGACACCCCCCTATCCAGACCCCTGAATTGCAGACACCCCCCTATCCAGACCCCTGAATTGCGGACCCCCCCCTATCCAGACCCCTGAATTGCGGACACCCCCCCTATCCAGACCCCTGAATTGCGGACACCCCTCCTATCCGGACCCCCCTCTATTATGGACACATACCACTGGAACCAAATGATTCCCTATGTTTTCCCATATAGTGAGGACATCTCACTAATCAGAACAGTGCTTTCTGGTCCCAAGGTGTCCAAAAGAGAGGGGTTTCACTGTGTGTACATACAGTGGAACCTCCAAATAAAGGACACTTTGGGGACAACATACGTATGTACATATAGTGGAACCTCTGAATAAAGGACACTTTGGGGACAACATACGTATGTACATACAGTGGAACCACTGAACAGAGGACACTTTGGGACGGTCCTTTTGTCCTTTGTAAAGAGGTTGTCCACTTTGGGTGGTTCAAATGTATTGAAAAAAGAGAGGAAAATATTTTGGGATCTCAAGCAGTAATTTTTGTAAAGAGGTTGTCCCTATTTCGGAGAGCCCACTATCAGATTTCACTGTACACACACATATACTTACATACGTACATACATACATACATATACACATACATACATACATACATGTGTACATACATACATACATACATACGTATGTACGTACATACATACATACGTACGTATGTACGTACATACCGTACATACATACATACATACATACATACATACATACATACATACATACGTACATGCATACGTACATGCATACAGTGCAACCTCTCATATCCGGGCAGTTTGGGACCAAGGGGTGCCCGTAATTGTGAAAGTGCCCGTAAGTATGAATCCTCTACTACCTATGTAGACTTTGAGACATTCCACACTTTGAATATTCTTTTTTAATTTCCTTTAAGCAGTGACAAGTGGATGCTTTCTACCAGTCATTTAACCTAATCTTACCCATACACATTCACCACATAGTACGGCTATAGACCCATAATGCAGTCCACATTAGCACTGATCAATAATAGAGGTACATGTATGAAACACTGCCTGATTGAGTGAGGTGCCCGTAACTACGGAGGCCGGATATGCGAGGTTCTACTGTACATACATGCATGCATACATACATATGTATGAACTACGTATATACAGTGTAACCTCCGTAATGTAACACCTCCATAATCCAACATTCTCTAATCTGACCATCTTATGAGGTACAGTCACCATATTATCATTACAGTATGGTAAGAGTCACTCCGTAATCCAACAACCTAATTTGGCATTAATTTTGCTGCCCCAAGAGTGCCATATTATCAAGATTCCACTGTAAAATAGTGAATACATACATATGTACATGCGTATGTATGTACATGTGATCCATTTAATGTTTTACTACAGAAGTGTAACTGGTTACAGTGAATTTCTGATATAATGAAAAATTAGCAGTGCCCTCTTATGATTTGTTACAAGAAAAGAGTGAACACAAAACACTACAAAATCGTAGCGCATCCGGTAACATTGACAGTAGCCATTCCCGTATTTCCCACGGTTGGTACTTACTGCTCATTTGTTGATGACCCCAGCTGTCTGACCAGCTGTGCTCTCTCCAAGAGAATGTCTGCCAAAATCAGTTTGTTTCCCTCCATTTCAGTCCCTTCTATTGCAGCTGTCATCTCGTCCAAAACCTCTGACTGGAGGGACTGGCTAAAACAAGCACAAAGCACACTCGAAGAGTTACATACGTACTTACAACTGAATGTACACAACACACACACACACACACACACACACACACACACACACACATGTGCCCAAACTCTATATGAACACAAATTATAAAAACACAAGTGTACCTTCCCAATATCTTGCATTGTACCAATTCCCCCTTGCACCAACGCATCTTCTCTTGTTGGTCCAGACGGGACAAATCTAAAACTTTGCTACAGAGTGTCTGCCGCTGTCCTGCCTCGAGCAACACATTCGCTTTGCTCCATTCAAGAACACACAGGGAAGAAAAGCGGGTTGACTCAAGCACGGTGATGGGCAGGCATTGCAGGAAGGTTACAAGGACTCGGTGTACATCCTGATACCGACAAACCTTACGTTTGCATGAACACAGCAGAGAGACCTTCTTGAAAAAATTTATCTAACAGATCAAAGAAAGAAGATCAAATTAGCTAAAATACATACGTACTTAGCAGAGTAAGAAATACGTACATACGTATGTATGCATTCACACACACACACACACACACACACACACACACACACACACACACACACACACACACACACACACACACACACACACACACACACATACACGTACATTGGCACACATACTGTATGCACATACACACAGTATTTAAAACATACTTATAGATATAGCAAAACCTGTCTATAACGACCACTCAAGGGACCAAGTAATGGTGGTCTTTTTAGACAGGTGGTCCTTGTACGAAGGTACTTTAGTATCGCCGAAGTGGCCCATGGAACAGCCTACAGTGGTCTCCATAGAAAGGTGGTCTTCAAGACAGGTTTCACTGTATTTTGACACACACGTATGAACTTACACACATTGACACATAGACAGAGATACATACACTAGTACTTTTACACACACACACACACACACACACACACACACACACACACACACACACATCTTCAAGCTCTTGTAGAAGCCACGTATCCTCCTGAAATCCTACACACCACTTTGCCAACTCCATGCAGACAAACTCCAACATCACGCTTGCCTCAAGGAGGCATTTCTGCTGGTGATAGGCCAGGGCAAAGTTGTACGCTGTGTTTGCAAGCCACTGATGCTCCTCCCAAGCAAACACCCCTGTCTTGTCGGAATCCAGCAGGTTGCGAATCTGGCCGAAACAGACCAGACTCTCCATGTGTTCTTCGATAGGACAGGATGACGGATGACTGGAGGCCGTTCTCATCACTTCCACAGATCCTTCCCCACATTTTAACAACTTCATGTGGCATTCGATGCACACATAGAGGTTTTTCAGTGTAGAGATCGACACCTATAGATATGAGCAATACAGGTACATATGGTCTAAGGCAATACATGAAACACATGCATTAACAAACTGGTACACACATATGTACCTACGTATGTACATACATTATATACGTACATAAATATCTACAAGCATATGCAAACATACACACACACACACACACACACACACACTTCAATCAGTATAAAGTGTTGATCTTCACCTTATTTTGTTTTTCGTTGTAACTCTTAAAGCCACCTACTTCTCTACATTTATCAAGCAGAGCTATGTTGATTGCCAGAATATCCAACGCACAGTACAAAAAGGGGACCAAGTTATCGCAAACCTCCACTACATCAGATGTGAACAATTCAACACATTTCCGGAAGTTATTGAGTTGGTCAAGGAGGCAGACGATGGCAGGCTCTGCAAAATCAATTGACATGGACTGAAGCTTTTCCAGGGACACAACCACATCCTTAACACACTCCATTGTCGACTTTTTGATCACCTCCTTGTCCTGCTGCTCTAACACATGCACAACACTCAAGAGCAAAAAGCAACATTCCCATACCGATTTCAAATGGGTATGGGAATCATCCACACATACCAGGGAAGACAGTTGGTCACGAATCATTTGCAGGAACTGTTTGTGCACTTTGTCTTGCCCCTTGGCCAGTGCTACATAGTGGAACAGAAGTCCCACTATTGAGAAGGTGTCATCAGCGTGGCCTTCACACTTTCTCCCGTTCTTGCATTCCAATACTGGAAGAACATGCTGCATGAAGTCCACTGCCATCTCCTCTCCGTGTTGCTTATGCAGGGAGTGCGCAGTAGCAGTCGCTCTTCTACAAGCAAGCTGTACTCCGTCCTTTGTGAGCAACTGAAAGCGAACAGAAGAAGAATAGAAAGAGAAGAATACTTCCGGTTGTGCAGTTTGTACCAATTCCTTTTCAAGTCGAACAGCAAAATTGACCGTTGTTTTGTGACCAGCTGTCAACAGGATCTCAAGACCTTCCTTTTTCGATGACTGTGCACCTAGTCTGTCATAAAGGTGCTGTAGAACTAGGAGGGATACATTTCGGAAATTTCTAGCGAAGAGCTTTGTTGCCAAGTGGATTAGTATCTTTTCCAGGGCCAAGGGCGGAAGGCAACTCGAGGCAGATCTCACAGAACCCAAAGCACTAATTCCAATTTCGCTTAGCTCAACAACTGCATCGAGGTGGGAATCGTTGTCAAAGTTCTCTGTACACTGTTTTAAAAACTTCAAAAGGAATACTTCGAAATTGTCCAATTCCCTGTCGCTCTTTTTAATCTTGGACGGTATTTTTCTCAGGTAATTCTTGACATCTTGAATCACGCTTTCGAATCGGTGTTCACTGAAATCTTTCAGAATCTTTCCGGCCATTCCATCTCCTTATCAAAAAAATTTTCCCGCCACCAACCGAGTAGGGAAATCCCCTTATCACCGCGGCAACCTGTTCGGATAGTATACTTCTGCATTTTGATAAGCCTTTATTTCTGTTTATCACAGTGCTTGGACATTGTAGGCACAAGTTAGCCGTCAAACTTATATATCCGCAAAAATGTGCAACTATCATTAACATTGCAGACCCTGACAACTACACTTAAATACCATTGCAATACATTTCCAGCACTGAACAATGCTTATGATTGCAAATAACGGATTACCTCCTGGGTGCTTGAATAATATGCTGTTGTATTGAGATTTAGTATTGGAAATGCTTTGCACATGTTTAATGATGCCATTCTGCCATTTCAACAAATGGCAATTGTGTCTACATATCTGTCTATAGAGACCACTGCTTGTAAGCTGTTCCTTGGGCCACCTCGTAGCATGACTACACCTCTTTATTAGCTCCACCTCTCCACAGAGACAACACTAGCTCACGTGTGACCCCTTGGCAGTCTTCACAGACTAAGAGAGCTGGCGTCATTGTAGTACAACCAGCTCGCATCGTGACATGTGAACCCTTGTAGTCTTTATAAACATGCATGCGTCGACCACTGTACCACAAGTAGTAGGCAGCTGGTGTCACCATAGTACAACTAGTAGGCAGCTGGTGTCACCATAGTACAACTAGTAGGCAGCTGGTGTCACCGTAGTACAACTAGTAGGCAGCTGGTGTCACCGTAGTATAACTAGTAGGCAGCTGGTGTCGACCACCGTAGTACAACTAGTAGGCAGCTGGTGTCACCGTAGTATAACTAGTAGGCAGCTGGTGTCGACCACCGTAGTACAACTAGTAGGCAGCTGGTGTCGACCACCGTAGTACAACTAGTAGGCAGCTGGTGTCACCGTAGTACAACTAGTAGGCAGCTGGTGTCGACCACCGTAGTACAACTAGTAGGCAGCTGGTGTCACTGTAGTACAACTAGTAGTCAGCTGGTGTCGACCACCGTAGTACAACTAGTAGGCAGCTGGTGTCACTGTAGTACAACTAGTAGGCAGCTGGTGTCGACCACCGTAGTACAACTAGTAGGCAGCTGGTGTCACCGTAGTACAACTAGTAGGCAGCTGGTGTCACCGTAGTACAACTAGTAGGCAGCTGGTGTCACCATAGTACAACTAGCTCAGATCTGATCCCTTATAAGTTGGTGGTTACACTGTATGACTAATTTACGTAACATACAGAATGTCTTCATAATAATGATTAAATTAATTATAAATTCAATAGCACAACAATGCAATGTGTTAAAATATACGTACTATATACAAAATGGGTACCATAAATGCTGGCAATCATAATTACCCTTATATATAATTGTTCCATAATCACATCAAAATAAATGTCATTTCTTCCAAATAAAACAAGAGTAAACAAAAACAAAATTTGATAACGTCTAAAACGGTGAAATTTCAAAACATCAAATTCAAATGTAATACTCAGCTTCTTTCTTCGGTGAAGAGTGGAGAGGTTTTACACTCGAGAAAGAACGAAGGGAGGCATTGTGACGCAAGATGTTAGACTCGTTCAACTGGCTCTCCTTTGTTTTGTAGAAGCCTCGACGATTTGCGACCAGCATGCAGGCCAGCAGTACGATGACGACAACCAGTGCTATAATGCAGATAAGAATTAGAAAGCCCACTACAATGCCAATAATATCAGCTATACTCAGAGCACTGGTTTTGGGGTTGGTAGGGGGATTCCCTGTGGGTAAAACAGCAGTTGATGACCGCGATGTCATACTAGTGCTGGAGGTGGAGCGTGTGGGTGAGGATGGTGCAGAGGTGGTTCTACTTGATGATGGAGACGGTGATTGTGATGATGGTGAGGGTGACATCATATCAACAGCTGTCGATGTCGTTGATGGGGCAACTACAGACAAAGAAAAGATAAAACACTCAATTTTTATGCCTAAAAAATGAATAAAAAGAAATGTCAATGCACAGGGCTCATTTGATGGGGGAGGGGTCATTCCTTTTGACAGAATTACAGAGTTTTACTGGCAGTGACAAACTTTAGTGGGCCCATACTTATAAGGTTAACTAGTTCAGACAGAGTCTGGAGGGGCTCGCCTAAGCTCGAACAGTGTACAGTGGTCTGCACAGACATGCAGAAGCAGCAGTGAAAAAGCAGTGCACACGTATTGCCTATGTATCGTGATATGCTCTGTTTAGAT
>CAUJGJ010000487.1:217700-227700 GCA_963170055.1 Halisarca cf. caerulea
TATAATATGACTGTGGAAGTAGACTATGTCTGATGTAACATTTGTACCATTGGGGAGCACCACACTCAAGTAGAAAAGGTTCTGTGGTGGTTGATATACACCAACCACTGACAAACTGACGACTGGATTGTCTGGAGAGGTAAGGTGAAGAATGACTTTCGGGTTTTCGATGAAAAAGTCTCGAACCGAAAAGGTTATGACCTCCAACTCTGTGAAGGCTGGTTCTGTGAGCAAGTTAACATCAGTGCAGTTGTAATGTGAGGGTTGAAAGGAATATTCACCAGCATCTATTGAAGAAGAAAAAGACATAATATAGATACCTTCAAAATCACTCATGCACACACACACACACACACACACACACACACACACACACACACACACACACACACACACACACACAATCATACTCACACACACACACACACACACACACACACACACACACACACACACACACACACACACACACACACACACACACACAATCATACTCACACACACACACACACACACACACACACACACACACACACACACACACACACACACACACACACACACACACACACACACAATCATACACACACACACACACACACACACACACACACACACACACACACACACACACACACACACACACACACACACACACACACACACACACACACACACACCGTATTCCCGGCAGGTTGGTCCATACAAATCCGGAGGGTTACCACAGATACAAGTAAATTCAGTCCACCTGTTGCGGCACTGGCTGGGTACAGAACAGTTGTTGCTGTTGCAGGCGTTAAAATCAACACAGTTGCCTAGCGTCGTCCCGCGCTGTTCAAACAAAGGCGACGAGGCCCCCGGAGGAGTTACCGTGTTGGAGACCTTAACCTCCTGGATGCAACCCACGAACTGCTCGCTGGGGAACCTCAGCTGCGCACGATACGCTGACGGCAAGCCACCCATGTAAATAGGAGAGTCAATATCCCATTCTGAAGAGGTATTATAGACTTCCATAAGTGTCCCGTCATAGGGAGCCCCGATTACGAAGATGGTGAATTCTGTGGAGGTTTTGGACAGTAGGACGCTTATCAAACTGTCTGTGTTTAGCCTCTTTCCTTGGTCAAATGAGAGCACAGCCGCGCCGTTGAAGGAGTACTCGCCCAGTAATCTTCCTTCTTGTAGCCAAAGCTGAAACTGGCCGCCTTTCCCGCGGGCAAAAGCCAAAAGGCCGTTTTTCGCGTGTGTTCTAAATTTAAAAGTTAGAGCTCCTTCCGTCGTTATAGTCCAGTTCGTCGCTGAATCGACTTGATATGCAGCAAACCTTTCCTCTTCTTTGGAAAGAAATACTCGTCCTTGCTGGCCCATACATTCCCACCATAAAGATACAGCGATAACAGCTAAAATAACAAACCGAGCTGAGGTCAATCTCCACGTCATTCCAGACCAGCAAGCAGACTACTGCTGGGAGCAAATGTGCACTTTTGAATTAGCGAAGCAACGAACCAGAACGCTTAGCCAGTGAGCAGTGAAAGACGTCAAGTACCGCTGGAATGCGGCTGAGAATTCCTTCAAGCGCTGCTCGTTTCCGCGCATGATAACTATATTCATAGCCCAGTCATCTTTCATGTAATAATAATTGCCCATAATAGCGTTTATTAATTTACAAAAACGCGGTCTATAATATTATACACAAACTGCCGGCTACAAGAGGAAGGAATCTAGCAAAAAGTATAATCGAGGTTCTAAGACTTGTGAAATACCACAAATGTAAGCCATATGCAAATGTTTAGTCACCAGGAACATGAAGGGGAAACAGTTTGTGCCCAATTTGTACCTTAATGAGGTCCAATGGGTCAAATATTGATATACTTGCATCTTAAAAGGAATAAAAGAGATCACTAAAGTGTAGAATGGTTGTTATGTACGCGATGCAGGATTTCCAGTGACAGTGTGTATGTACTATAGTCTGCATGTGTACTGTACATGAGGTAGGGACAGAGTGAGGAGTATATGTATTAGTTGATATATTAATATTCCACATGAGGCGAGATGAAAGTGTGCTCATTAACAATTTTTCACTCCAACAGTAGCAAGAAAGGACTACATGACAGCCTTTGATTGTGAAGTTATGATCTACACTCAAATCGATCCACAGTACTGCATGACTTCAATGTGTGTACACCTCCTTGCACACTCCCCTCAAGACCATACTGACATCCCCTTTGAGAAAACCCCTTTTCAAAAAGAACCGTTCCTCTTGGAAGACCAGTTTGGCTGGATGCAAATGTACATATTGTGGAGTATGGTAGTACTCCATATACAGGATTGACACAACATGGCCGCCATATATTATGTATATATCATATTGTAACAAGTACCCTTCACCAGAGATGACCCTACTTTGAAAAAAAATCAGTTTTAGTACATGTTCCTAAATACGGTCTATCAGAACACACATGCACACACAAGCATATGTGCAGGAAAGCACACACACACACACACACACACACACACACACACACACACACACACACACACACACACACACACACACACACACACACACACACACACACACACACACACACACACACACACACACACACACACACACACACACACACACACACACACACACACACACACACACACACACACACACACACACACACACACACACACACACACAGACACACTTATGAGCTACCAGTACCACCTCTGCATACCACATCTTGTAATGAAGCTCTATACTGTGACACATGTACAGGTCTCGTAATTTGTGGTTTGCCACTCTTCTCAACTGTCATTTGCATTCCATGCAGTCAAGTACTCTGATACCATATCTAAGCATGAAGTGTTGGCTGGGTGCATGGTGGTTGGCTTAGCTGGCTTCAAAATGTAACTCAAGAATGTGATACCTTAGAGTTCTATTGGAGTGACTGTGGTGATACAGAGTCAGCTTTGATGCCCAAATGTGATGGTGATTGCTGTACAAGGCAGTGCTAATGGGATTTTATCAATCAGCATTGAAAGTGTTCACATGCGATGTCATGCTTCAATCCTCCTCTCCTCCCCCTCATCTGGTGCCAGTCCTTGCCTCGCACAAAATGGCTCTCCCCAACAGCCACTGAGCAATACTGCATGCACGCTAACCCAACACCTATGGTATGGCAAATCAATGGTTACAGCCTCGACTTCATGTATCTTTAGGGGACATCTGAAGAAATCACACTACCTCAAGTCATGAAAAGATTGCACACATAAAAGATTGCAACTTGGTGTTATTCAAAATAATATATATATATATTGTAGTTAAAACATTACGAATGTATAGATTCCATAATAAGAATGAACTAGAACTTATATAAACGTGCCATGAAAACATCACACAGAGGAATTCTAATCTGCAATAGCACTCATTAATTTTTTACACACAATCTTTTCATCAAGTATACTGCATGCACATTAGACTATCCATGTATAAACTCTCATGTTAAGCTTCACAGGAGATTACCAACCAGCCCCTCATGCCAACTGGATACACAACACACACACACACACACACACACACACACACACACACACACACACACACACATGCATGCACACACGCACACACACACACGCACACACACACACACAGCCATTATGATACATCGATGTTAGACAATCCATGCATTAACTCTCACGTAACTGTTCTGCTGTGTTCTTTATTTTGCTATGATCACTCGACTGTGAGATTATTTTCTGCATTCTTTCAGCAACTTCCACATTAATTTTATTAAGGATCACAATGAATCAAAATGCTTTAATGAGTAATCAAGCTTATAGTGTTTAATCATAAAGTTTTAGTGTGTGTACCTGAAGAAGCCCAAGTTGGCCATTTGCTGCTTTGTGATTGACTGATAACATTGATTACATCTGTCTATATGATGATTTGCTTGATAAGGTATTGCAACATGATGTAAATAAAAATTATCTGTCCAAATATTGAACATTTCCAAATCAATCCATGGCATATGTCTCAGAATTTCATCCCTTGAAAGCATATACATATATACATATATACATACATGCATACGTACATACATACATACATACGTACATACATACATACACTGTAGCCAGAATGAGGACCACATAACAAATCAAATCATTAATTGCAAGTAATCAAGAATCGATGTATACATACATACATAATCTGGCATAGCCGACGTACCCTTTCTGCCATATTGTAAATTTTTGCCTTCCTGGTGACATCAGTCACGGCAAGCATGGGCCTGGCTACATCAGACTGTACAGTGAGACCTCACTTATCCACACCTCAGATATTCAGTTCCCTCGATCCCCTTCTGCAGTAGTTTTTATGGGTGCAGTAATCCTACTGTACACTATACTACTGCTCCCTCATTTATCCGGTTCCCTCACTTTATCTCCACAATTTTATTCAGAACAGGCATGTGCAGATAAGTGAGGTCTAACTGTGCGTACGATGTACTTGGGTGGAGAGTATACGTATGCGTCGTGTGCTTCAGAAAATATGACAGCACAATTGACGCGTGGCTCTGTGGGTGCCTGTACTTGAATTAGTGTGATTCCGGCAAGCCAAGTGGAAAGTGTTCAGATGAAATCAATTAATCTATGAAGCCATATGCAATAAGGGCGATATCTGGTTACACACAGGAAGTATGGGCGGGATCATCCTCTTTGGGCAATTCGGCACACTTCAACACCCTCCTCAACTGCTGTGGTCATGGCAACAGAAATGTTTTGAGACATTTGGGATTCAGAAGCCACACCAAGTTACAGGAATGCATCCCAGAACTAGGATCTCTCCGAGTCAGCATCACTGAGTTCTAGTCCTGTTACTCCCTGTTCCCTCTCCTCCCTCCGCTCCGTTTTCCACTTCACTTTCGCCTTCTCTCCCCTCTGTGTCTCAATCCATCCCTCACTTTCTCCCTCTCTTCCCTCTGTGTCTCAACCCATCCCTCACTTTCTACCTCTCTTTCCTCTGTGTCTCAATCCTTTCCTCACTTTCTACCTCTCTTCCCTCTGTGTCTCAATCCATCCCTCACTTTCTACCTCTCTTCCCTCTGTGTCTCAATCCATCCCTCACTTTCTCCCTCTCTTCCCTCTGTGTCTCAATCCATCCCTCATTTTCTACCTCTCCTCCCTTTGTGTCTCAATCCATCCCTCACTTTCTCCCTCCGAGCCTCTTCCCTCTGTGTCTCAATCCTTCCCTCACTTTCTCCCTCTCTTCCCTCTGTGTCTCAATAAATCCCTCATTTTCTCCCTCTCTTCCCTCTGTGTCTCAACCCATCCCTCATTTCTCCCTCCCACTCTTACTCCCCATCTCCCTCTCTCACCTCCCCTCATCCTCCCCCCTTCATCTCTCCTTCCCTCTTTCTCCTTGCATCCCTTCCTCCTTTTCTCGTCCTCCCCCTCTCCCTCTGGCACACAAAACGCACACACACACATACACACACACTTCTTTTATTTATTTTCATAAATGTTTTAAACTTCATTATTGATCAACAGGTTACAACAATGAAGGAGCCACATAACACAAAATGATTGCCTGCACAATCAGACGATGATGTTGCGCATTAAAAATTTTAAGCTGCATCTTACAATTTTAAGGGTCATTTCATTAAAATGATAGAACAATTACATAAATTACAGTGACACACACACGCGCGCACGCACGCATGCACGCACACACACATGCACGCATGCACACACATGCACATGCACACACCCACACACACATGCACACACACACACACACATGCACACACACACACACACACACACACACACACACACATGCACACACGTGCACATGCACACACGTGCACATGCACACACACACACACACACACACACGCATACACGCACACACACACACACACATACACACACATACACACACACACACACACACACACACACACACACACACACACACACACACACACACACACACACCAAAGTGAATGAACAGATGGCTGTTGCATGGCTGTTGCATGTGGATAGCAGGTGACAATACCAGGGATGGACTACGCAACTAAGCGGGTCCAATTGTACCCGACACACAATCCAACAGCCTCAAAGCCTTTGAGTTAACTCCCTTATCTCTCAACCCCAAGTATGGTAAACATCTAGAGGTTGCCATGACAATCCTACAACAGCTGCCGGGTATCATGTACCAGTGTCCAACAGTGTCAACTGACTGCCAATCAACAAACATTACATCACCAAACGGAGCAGATTATCGTGCCAAATCTGCCCTTAAGGGGTGTCTTTGATCACACTGGGGTTGTTGTTCAAGAGGAACATAGTCCGCAGTGACTCACTGTCTACAAGGACCTCAATTTGCAGTGACCACCTGTCGACCATGAACACCTGTCGACAGTGGCAACCTGTCCATAGTGGCCACCTGTCGACCATGAACACCTGTCGACAGTGACCACCTGTCTACAGTGACCACCTGTCTACAGTGGCCACCTGTCTACAGTAACCACCTGTCTATAGAGATCACCTGTCTACAGTGACCACCTGTCTACAGCGACTACCTATCGACCGTGACCACCTGTCTACAGAGACCACCTGTCTACAGTGGCCACCTGTCTACAGTGTTCACCTGTGTACATATTAACATCCACAGGCTAGTACCATCTTCGTGGACCAGATTTGTGTACTTTCGCTAGTTTCTCAGTGTTCAATGATCACTTCCAAATTGCAATCTTCTGAAGTGGATTTAGGAAGCAAATGCAGAGTATGCTTGATCAGTGTTGAGAAGGAGATGAATACAAATCAAGTAGATTGATAACAAAATGAAAGGCTTATAGTTTCAATGGCTGTTCTAAAATGTACATACTTCCATTGTGAAAGGGGCAAGGAGAAACGACAGAAATGGAGGAAATGGTAGAAATGTTCTCAGAAAGCATTTGCCACATTGTCCAGTCCCACCCACATGCCCACATGTATCTACTGAAGCCCCACCCACATGCCCACATGTATCTACTGAAGCCCCACCCACATGCCCACATGTATCTACTGAAGCCCCACCCACATGCCCACATGTATCTACTGAAGCCCCACCTAACGGTCAGCACTGTAAATAATTAGGGTGAAGGTACATGAATAATTGGTCAATAGAACACATTGTATTGTAACAAGACGTATTGTAGGGTATAAGTATTGTAAACGGAAACATATTCCAGTAAAATATAATGATGGTAACAGCCAAACACATTGCCTCTTTGTGCTCCTGTTGTAGCGAGTTTCTCACATTCTGAGTGATAACAAAGTGAGACTGGGGGAGAACTGAGTCCACACAGACTGGATACACGCAATATGCAGATGGTAGTAGGTATTGCTGAACCGAGACTGTGGAATAGAGTTTCCTGGCATGTTGAACATCCTCCACTCTCAATGTATAATGAACAAATCATTGGGTGGTTGAACAGGGTGAATGTAGCACTGCTTGCAGCCATAGCACACACTGATGTTACCACATGTATGAATGTGACTCAGAGATAGAATGGACCAATCTGACTCTGATATGGTTGGTGCATGCGAGGCTGCATTGGTGGAGGCGTGAGAGGTAATGTTGGGACAGTACTCGTATAGGGGTTCCTGGTTTGGTGTCTGACTTTGATGGTGTTTTTTGCAGTCCCTTTCTGAATGCCACGCAGATTCATCAGCTTCAGCAGATATCTTTTAGATCATGTGGCTTGTCTTTTTTGTTACCCCCTTTCTCTTGCTTGCTTTTTTGGCCTACAGACAACATTGGTAAACCACCCTGTGCTACGCTTGTGGCATTGATGCCATGCTCCTGCTTTTTGTGTCATGAAATGAATTCTGATGAATCCACATCACACCAGCTGCACCGCATAATGTACATATTAATAGAACATGATGGTGTTCTCTTCTGCACGGCTATAATTACAATAATTATAATTTAGAATCATTGGTTGTATTATAAGACTTCTCACCGATAGTTTCCACCCTTAGGCTGCAATACGTCTTGTTACAATACAATGTGTTCTATTGACCAATTATTCATGTAGCTTCACCCTAATTATTTACAGTGCTGTCCATTAGGTGGAACTTCAGTAGATACATGTGGACATGTGGGTGGGACTTCAGTAGATACATGTGGACATGTGGGTGGGGCTTCAGTAGATACATGTGGGCATGTGGGTGGGACTTCAGTAGATACATGTGGGCATGTGGGTGGGGCTTCAGTAGATATTTGTGGGCATGTGGGTGGGGCTTCAGTAGATACATGTGGGCATGTGGGTGGGGCTTCAGTAGATACATGTGGGCATGTGGGTGGGACTGGACAATGTGGCAAATGCTTTCTGAGAGCATTTCCACCATTTAGCCGTTTCCGCCGTTTTCCGCCACCTCCGCCATTTCCACCGTTTCTCTTTGCCCTTGTGAAAGTGCCGTATTGAAGTTTGCAGTCAAAATCTATACAATTAATTAGGTAGGCTATATTGTAAGTACGTACATAAGTACATGATGATGACCCGTGGCACTAGCACACCCACACACCCACACACCCACATACACACACACACGTGTATGCCACACACGTGTATGCCACACACATGTACACACACACATGTACACATACACACACACACACACACACACACACACACACACACACACACATGCACACACACACGTACACACACACACTTACACACACACACACACACACACACACTTACACACACACACACACACACACACACACACACACACACACACACACACACACATGTACACACAGACGTGACATATTACACGTATACACAAGAACAAGTCAAAAACTGATTCAAGAATTCCACAAACACCTACCAGTCAACCTTTGCTCCTCAATTATGATAGCCACATGAGAATGGGGGAGACTGGGACAATGACACAAGGAATTCGCTACATCAGTTGTGACTGTACTACAATGAGGGATGTTTGCCAAACATGCAAGCAGACAGGATGGATCTTCCCATACATCACTGTATGTCTGTGGGAAAACTTGGCCTTTATGTCAGGCGTTCCTATACTCAGTGGGACTTGCTTAGTAAGTACAGTTGAGTCCCTCCACATTGAACCGTGGAATGTACACATATTTACTCTATTGTAAATGAACCTGATGTAGTGAACGCCCTGGCATAATGAACCTTTTCAGCAGTTCTGAGAGGATTCGTTATAGAGAGGTTTCACTGTACCTGGTTTAGTACACACTCCTGAAGAGTGAGTACTCCTCATTCTGTCCCTGTGTATACCTCATGTACATAAACCAACCCTGATAGTAAGTACCTGGTGTAGTACATACTCCTGGATAATAAGCACTCCTCATTCTGTCCCTGTGCATACCTCAAGTACATAAACCAACCCTGATGGTGAGTACCTCTGAAAGAATAAGAACAGTATTTATGCATATACTGATTGTGTGTCCCCTTCAATGTATGTACTAAGCAAGTTTCACAGTAATTCCTTACGGTGAGACCTTTCTAATCTGTCCACCTTGGGACCAAGTAAAACTGGCCAGATTACAGAGAGATGGCCGGAGTAGTGAGGTTCATTCCAACATGTATGTGATCTCGACTAGACTAGACAGGATGGCCGGTTTAGACAGTGTGACCGACTTACAGAGCCTCGGATTAGAGAGGTTCACTGCGTTATCGGTGCACGATGACTTTGTGTGAAATCCAAGTGTTCAGTCTTGTGTGCAAGAATACTATCTCCTCCTGTTCACGTGTATTCACTAAACCCACCTACTGTGTCGAGTAGGAAAACAAACACTCGCTCAAATGAACATTCCCGCGCGCACACACACACACGGGGGGTGGTCACGCACACATGCATGCACACACGCATGCACACACGCATGCACACACGCATGCACACACACACACGCACACACGCACACACACACACACACACACACACACACACACGAGTTTTTGTATAGCAAGGAGTA
>CAUJGJ010000487.1:250200-257700 GCA_963170055.1 Halisarca cf. caerulea
TCTTCTACTTCGAAGGTGATCCTCTTCAGACTGGGCCCTTTCAAATGGTGGCCTCCTTCGTTCCTTCCTTCCTCGGACAGAACTTGCCTTAGGTTGTCTGTACGCAGATGGCACAACCTCTGGTTCATCTCTCAGAGGCACAAAGCAGCGACGAAGTTGCACTCCAGCTTGCTCTTGTACGTGAGGGCCAGGAGTGGAGTGGTGTGACGGTGTGGAGCCCTCCTCCTCATTGTTCTCCTGTGTCCATGCGGTCTCTTCACCTCTTAGTCTATCTGGGTCAGACAACCCCTCTGCATGGACCCCAGAATGGGTGTGGTCTACTCTGTGAGTGTGGTCCATTGGGCGGGGGTGATCAACTCCGTGGGTGTGGTCCATTGTGTGGGGATAGTACTCAATGTGGGTGTGGCCCATTGAGTGGGTGTGACTCATTGGATTCGTGTGTTTCATTTCTTGTTCATCTTCATGAAATCCTTCAAACTCACCATCTCCTCCAGGTCCCACTTTAACCACTTCCAACTCTCCTTCATGTTTAACTACTTCAAACCCTTTGTATTCATGAACTTGAGTTCTTGCTTCACATTCTACTTCTTGTGTTCCCACTTCAACTTCAATTTCCTGTCTTCCCACTTCAAATTCACCTGTTTGTGGTCCAACTTCAAACTCAAATGATTCTCCCTTGACTCCCTTAAAACTGAATTCTTCTCCTCTCTCCAGCACTGGAGAAGAAGGATAAAGAAAGTTAAGGATTTCTTCAGTACTTGCTCTTCTTCCTTGAGGATACAGAATGTTTGAGTTGTAAATTTCATCCGGGATTTCCCCTGTTGGTGAGGGATTTTCCCTTTCTGAATGCATTTCTGATGTAATTTCATTACTCACAGATGACTTTTGTGTGTGGTGCTGTGTTCCGACATCACTACTGATGCTATTGGTAACGCTACCCTCACCAGCAGCACCTTCCCCCTCACCATTCTCATCCCCAAAGTACACGTAAATCATGGGTCCAGAAATAGTGTTGGCGTGAACGCCCACATCCCGTCCTGAAATGGAGGAGACAGAGGCATCCTGGCGTACGTCTCCATCATCTGAAACTTGAACAGAATGCTGCTGTTTAGCATAATTGTCTTCTTGACTGGAAATGTTTACGAAATGCTCGGAATTCATTGCTTCCCTATTCTGTCCTTGTGGGGATGTATGTAAGGGAACAGTGTTCTTCTCCAACTCGTTGGCAAGTGGGTCTCTAGGAGGACTTTTTATGGAGGTGGTCCGGGTGTGTGAGGGTGAGGGAATGGTGGTGGTTTGGGTGTGTGGGGATGAGGGAATGGTGGTGGTCTGGGTGTGTGGGGGTGAGGGAATGGTGGTGGTCCGATTGCAGGAGGGTGAGGGAATGGTGGTGGGCGTGGGGTCTCGTGGCTCGGATACACACTCCTTCACAATAGCCTCCAACTCTTCAAAAGTGAAGTCTTCATTTACCAGCATGTCGGATGTCAGTCGTGAATATCGTTTAGTCCCCATAGTCAGGTGTGTCTGGTGATCAACTGCTACGGCTTCCTCCACCACTTCCTGTTGGTTTAAGGGAGTCTCCACAGTGCTATTGTTGCCATGGTTACCACTGTCACTGTTACCATGGCTACCATTTTCATTACCACCATGACTACGATTGTCATTGTCGCCATGGCTACTGTTACCATTGTCATGGAGACCCCAGAACTCCTTAGAGGAAGGAGATGGAGAAGAAATGTCTTGTTTTGTTACATCGACATGGAGACTGTACCCATCCTGGTGAAATTCTTGGTCTGTGCTTGTGCTGGAGAGTTTGGGCTCTTCTGGGGAGTCTGCAAATCCCCAAAACTCTTTCCCTTCTTCCCGAGTTGGTTGGCGCTGGTGGGTAACACTGGTGTCCAGCAATACACCACTTGGGCTGGTGGATCCACTGCCATGTTGGTGGTGGGTGTACACATTGGATGGGGTATTTCCCCTCTTGGAGTCACCATCACCATGGAGACCCCAGAACTCTTTAGAAGATGGAGATGGGGAGGTAACTCGCTGTCTGCTTCCCTCACCAAACTGCAGGTCTTGTTGGATCAAGATGTCTTCATCATTGAGAGGGCCACTGGCAGCATTGTGGATGTCTGTTCCACTTCCTTTGGCTTCAAATCCCCAGAAACTTTCATCTTCCTCTTTACAAGGCACCTCCTGACGATGGTCATCTGTTTTCTCCGATACCAAGTCTTTTGAGATAGCGAAACTGTTGTCATGGTGACGATATGTGGAGTCATCTGGTGAACTGGGTCGAATGTTGCTGCTATTTTCGTTTAGACCCCAAAATTCTTTAGCAGACAGTGCAGATGGAGAAATGTCTCCTGGTTTTCTGTCATAATGAAGCTGGTTGAAGTGTCTCTGCTGTGTGAGCTGATCCCTCGTACCACAAGAGAGATTTTTGTCTTTCCTGTTCTCTTCAAACCCCCAAAAGTTCTCCTGTGAAATTTTGCTACTTTCTCTCTCAACACCCCCAACATCATCATGGGCAGTCTCCATGGCAACATGGCTCATGGGCGTATTTGCAGCATGTTCATGAATGAATGGTGGAAGAGAAGAATGGATGTCTGTGACAACAGCTTGCGATTTCAGCTCATTGTTGTCAGATGGCTCAGCTGAAGCTTGAACCATAGCGACTGGACTAACTCTTGACTTTTCATCCTCAAGACATTCATTCTGTTCTGTATCATTTTGTGACAGCTGGTGTGATGTGGTTGCTGTGGTAACAGAAGAAAATGGCTGCTCCTCCTCAGTCAAGCTCTTCTCCTCTGAACATTCTTCTTCTGTTGAGAGAACATTGATCTGAGACTCCACAGGGAGGCTGTCCACAGCTTTGAGGAGAGGTTCTGAAACTTCTTCATAAGACTTGCCTTCTCTGTTATTTTGGAGTGAGGATGGACTGGATTCAACCGTTACCATGGAAACACCGGTAGTTGTAGATTTCTGCATTCGAGGCTGAAACTCTTTATGGACAGGTGGTTGAAACAGCGGGAGAGTTTCCATGGCAACTACATAAACTTTTGATTCTTGTTGACTAGATTCAACTGCAGGTGATGTTACCATGACAACTGAACTACCTATAGGATATACATTTTCCAGGTGGAGTCCTTGGTCATGTGATGGCTCCTCACAATGTGGCGGGGTAACCATGGTGACAGTTGAAAAAGATGGCTTCTCATTCACTAGCACATTATCCTCAACTGTGTGAAAGTGCTCTTTGGAAGATTGGTCCTCTCTAACTGCCATACCTTGTTGATGTGAAGAGTCAACTATTTTCCCACCAACTTGAAATTTCTGTTGCTTTCTGTCATTATGAGCGACCGTTGCCATAGGAACTGGACTGCTACAAAGCTCTGCGTCATCTAGATGCACTTTCTTGCTTTTGTCTCTCAGTGATGGTTCCTCAGATGTGGTTGCTATGGTAATAGAAGAAAATGTCTGCTCTTCCTCAGTTGAGGTCTTCTCCTGTGAAGAACATTCTTCTTCTGTTGAGAGAACATTGATCTGTGATTCCACAGGGAGGCTGTCCACAGCCTTGAGGAGAGGTTCTGGAACTTCTTCAGAAGATTTACCTTCAGCAGGTGTCTCATCTTTTCGTGCAGTGTCTTGAGTAGCTTCACATGTCAGCATACCACAAGGACTGTATACCGAGTGCTGATTTGGTGTTATCATGTCTTCGTCATTGAGAATGGCTGCCACAACAAGAGGGCTAGCAGATGGTTCTCTCTCATGTTCCAGTTCAACTTCATCCTCGTCTTTGTGATGCCTTCTTGGCGGGCCATCCTCTATGATTTCGTGGTTCTCTCCAGCAAACGGTTTATTTGGTGGAAGTGCTGTCATGGTAGCAGGGCTGTATACTGAACACCCACTTGCTGCACCACCATCATCATTGAAAACTGCAAGAACTGGACTTTCACAAAACACCTTCTCTTTTAGCTGTGTTTCTTCATCCCTGATCTGACCATCTTCTGATGGTTTCTCAACTTTATTCTCTGTGGTAACTTGAGAAGAAAATGTCTGCTCTTCTTCAGTTGAGGTCTTCTCCTGTGAATATTCTTCTTTTGTTGAGAGAACATTGGTCTGTGATTCCACAGGGAGGCTGTCCACAGCTTTAAGGAGAGGTTCTGGAACTTCTTCACAAGATTCATCTTCCCTGACAGAATGGTCACTTCGGAGTAAGAATGGACTGGGTTCAGTTACCATGGTAACAAGTGAAGTTTTTCGAGCTTTTGGAACAAAATTTTTGCTAACAGACAAAGATTGCTGAAAAGGTGTGGTTGTCATGGCAACAACATATACATTTGATCTTGTTTCACGTGCTTCAATCACAGGGGTTGCAGCAATGCTGGCAAAAGATGTGAAGTTGGCATTACTTGTTCTCATTTCCTTGTCATTTTCATCTGTAATTGTAAGAGAGTTTTGAGTAAGTCCAGATGCTGCCATGGTTGCAGCCTGGTTTACTGGTACCTGGTGTTCTGTAACTGACTGTGGACTAGGTGAAAGTGTTGTTACATCACAGGTAGAAAATGGCTCCTTCTCCTCTGAACATTCTTCTTCTGTTGAGAGGACATTGGTCTGTGACTCCACAGGGAGGCTGTTCACAGCTATGAGGAGAGGCTCTGGAACTTCTTCAGAAGACTTGCCTTCTCTGACAATATCTTCACCAGCAACGCTTTCATCTTCATTAGGAGAGCTATCAATCACCATAGCAACCGGGATATCTGAAGGCATTGTTAGCACGAACTGTCCTTCACTACCTTGTGAGGGCGCATTGGCTGAGGTTTCCATGACAACAGGAGTAGAAAATGGCTGTTCCTCCTCAGTTGTGGCCTTCCCCTCTGAACATTCTTCTGTGGAGAGGGCATTGGTCAGTGACTCAACAGGGAGGCTGTTATTCTGAATGGAAGCTTGGGGGTGTTCAACTGCTACAATGGGAACAAGAGGTGGTAGTGATTGGTGATTCCCTTTATAATCGTCAGCAGATGATTGACACAATGGCGGAGTTTCTATAGTAACAGATTCAAACTTCTTTGCATATTCATTTGGTCCATGTTCCTCATTAGAAACTTTTATCAGAGTGATTGAACTACCACCTGACTCTGTCTCATCTACACAGACTGACTTTTCTTCTCCTTTCTGTGATTCCTTGTTTGAAGTCACTTCCATGGCAATAGGAGAATAAAAGGGCTGCTCTTCCTCTGAACATTCTTCTTCTGTTGAGAGAACATTGGTCTGTAATTCCACAGGGAGGCTGTCCACAGCTTTGAGGAGAGGTTCTGGAACTTCTTCAGAAGATTTCTGCTCTCCAACGGCAACATTTTCTTCCAGATTTGAAGAGTTCTCTACCATCCTAGCAGCTGGAGTATCCAAAGACAATGTTTGCAGGACCTGTCCTTCACATGGTGGTGGTGGCTCACAAGATGTGGTTATCGTGGTAACAGGAGTAGAAAATAACTGCTCTTCCTCAGTTGAGCACTTCTCCTCTGAACATTCTTCTTCTGTTGAGAGAACATTGGTCTGTGACTCCACAGGGAGGCTGTCCACAGATTTGAGGAGAGGTTCTGAAACTTCTTCAAAAGACTTGCCTTCTCCGACAGGAGAGTCCACTTGAAGTGGTTCTCTTGGAAGGTTTACCTTGTTAGACAAGAGACTCTGCTCTGGATGGAATTCTCGTTTCTTTTTATCAGTTGGTGACAACTCTTCAGAAAGAAGTGGTATCTTCAGAGCTTCCACCTCTTCCCTGTCAGCAATCTCCTTCGGTAGTTGTTTCACTTCTGTAGCAGTTGCATTGTGATTAGAAGAGGAAAATGGCTGACTGGATGACACTATTTTTCCCACATTTCTGCTAGATTTTTGGCCCATAAAGTCAAATATACCCCTGTCGTCCTCTGTAGAGCATGAAAACACATTGTCTAAGGACTTCATTCCCTTTTTGAGGGGTTTGTTTTCTAGCTGCTCGAGGAGTTCAGTGCTTCTGTGTCTCCTCCTCGAAGAGGTTGGATCCCAGGTGTGAAAGCTGGTTGTGAGACAGACAGATGGTCCTACCCAGGGTACTGGAGTGCCATATCTCGTGGTGTGGTCCTCTGAACCTTGCGGGGGTTCACTGGGGTCCTCCAACCTTTCATCTGTTGATCTGCAAGGTCTGATTTCAGCCGGGGAGACATTCTTTTGATTGCTGGAAACCAAATCGGGTGAGAATTTAAGAGGCTCTCTACGAATGGTCAGTTGGGGGGAACTTGAAGAGCCAAGGTCTTGCATGTTGGAAGAATTGACAATGTTTCCAGCCACCCCCACATCCTTTATAGCTGCTGGGCGGTTGTCCGAGTTCTGTTCATCCTTTTGCGTGTTGCGATGAGAAGGCGAAGGAGTAATCATGGCAGAAACACCTTCTTTTGCTGTCTCTTTGAATCCTTCAGAAGAGTGAGCTAAAACCTTGTGCTCATTTTCTTCACTAGGTGGCAAACTGGACACTTTCTTTTGTGGAAGACCATCATTGCGAGGAAAGGTGTAAAGTGTTTTCGTGACTGCTGCCTCCATTTTTTCAACATCTGGTTTATATGGAGACGCTTCTGAGGATTCACAGACACCGATTTCTATCTCCCCAACATCTGAGGAAGTGGACGTATCTGTAAACAGAGCCATTATTTCTGGATCCTCCTCCTCGTCACTATTAGGGATCTCCCCTTGATGTTTTCTAAAGTTTCTACCATAGTTATCTTCTGGAGAAGGAGATCTCATCTCTTCGTACCACATGTCTTGAAGCATTGCGATGTCTTCAGGCTCATTAGAATAGCGAAGTGGGTTGTTGAAGGAGAGAACAAGACCGTCGCTTTTGCCTTGTTCAGAATATTCATCCACGAACTGATCATTGGACAGTAATGCAGCCCTATTACCCACAGCTGTGGCAGAAGCTAGGCCTGGTAGAGGTAGAGTTTTCTTCATCGAGTCTTTTCCCCATTCACAGGTGTTGTTAGAAGGACCTTGCTGTGAGGAATATGAGACAGAGTCCTTGTGCACACCTCCGGACTGGAGCCAAGGAGTAGTTTCTTGACTTGCAGTATCTGTATTACCCACAGCTCTTTGTGTTGACATAGATTTCTGATCTCCAGTAGGACCTGCTGGGGTCCATGCATTTCCCAACTGTTGGGAGGAGGAGGAGGTATTCTCTCCATTTTCTTCCACCAAAGAGCTGCTTCTTTCAGTTGTGTCATCATTGCTGACGTCCTCGGGTTCTTGCGTTGTGATGGTTGAGAACTCCTCGCCAACTGAGGACAGTGTGCGGCCTTCCGAAGGAATCGGACTCCCCACTATTGGCTCTGTACTGAAGCTTTCGCTCTCCTCTGTCACCAGGAGGGTAATTGGGTGTGTCATGGGCGGGTCAACTCTGGGACCACCATTTAGTGTCAGATGGCCTCCTGCCAGTTTAGGGAGTTGTGGTGATGATCTTGAGCTTCCATGTAAACC
>CAUJGJ010000487.1:277700-302700 GCA_963170055.1 Halisarca cf. caerulea
GCAGTTGATGTGTTCATGGACAGAACCGGGTTGTGTAGGAATGTGTTAGGCTAATGGTAGGCTGGAAGACACCCTGGGGAGAGAACTGGTGTGTGTGTGTGTGTGTGTGTGTGTGTGTGTGTGATTGTAAAATGTATGGTTGAGTATCAGATAGGAATTGTCCTAGTACTTGGAATTCTGCATTAGTACACGTTTGCTGGTTAGCCATATGCTCTGTGCATGCATTGGTGTGAACATACATGTGTGAATTTTGACCACTACAGTCAGTTATGTACCGAATTGAATGAATCCGAAATGGAAACAGGAACCGTGTCCACTCCAAGCAGAACAAACACTAGAAGAGGTGTGTGTACTTGTTACTGATTGCGGTACAGTGAAACCAGTCTTCAGCGACCACCTGTGTACATGCATGGGCGGATCCAGGGGTCGTGCCTGTGGTGCCCGGGCACCACCCTAAAGCCAGAAACCCAGATTTGTGCAGAGTGGGGAAAAGTAACAGGTTACAATTTTTTTCATATTCTGATTCTTAGAATCCCGGTCAGTAGCAGATTTTAGGTGGTATATATGCAGTTAAATTAGCTTATGCTACCCCTTTCAGAGTAAAAAGCAAAATAATACGATGGTCCTTCACTGTCCCGACAGCCACCTTTTGTATGACGTCATATTACATCATAGCACAACATAAAATGTGTGGTTAGGCAACTAGGCTATATTTTAAGCCCCTTCACTCATGCTAATATAGCATAATGCTGTGTAAACAAGGTGTTCTTCACCTAAATGTGCTAAAGAGCTTGAGCCAGCTTGAGAAGTTAACAAGTGGTTGCTATTTTAAGTGATTCCAGCATGATACTGGTTTATACTGTCAAGTATGGAACCATAGATAAAATTCCAAGTGGCACCACCCTAATTTTGTTTCTGGATCCGCCTATGACATACATAGACCGTTGCATGTAGTTTGGTACTTGGGCAAATCCAGTGATACCGTATACGCTTTAATTTTTGTGATGTGAAACTTTCACAGATTTTGGCTTTAGCGATTTTGCATTTTATATTGCAGATAGCCATGTTTTGCCATTGCACAAGAGCCCGATCTAAATTTTCGCGGGTGTAAACTTTCGCAGATGGCTTCCAATCTGCAAATACTGTGAATATAGAACCACGCGAAAATTGAAGTGTATACAATAGTATGCAATTGCACCTCCTCTTCAAGGCCAGCTTATATAGACAGGTGGCCATGGCTTACCCCAAAATTTTTGCAAGCCTGACAAGGGGGTAGCCAGGAGTTTTTGCAAGCCTGACAAGGGGGTAGCCAGGATTTTTTTTCTACTGAGGCAAAACCTTGAACCTATAGCGGGTTAGAATAGTGACATAAATTTTGTTTGTATAATCTGCGATTGCAACGCGCGTCATTCAAGCAGCACGTGGAAGCTGACGTGAACTCTATTTTTGGAACAAATATGGTGGAATCGAGCGGCACTGATTGAAAGCTTAAACTAATCGTGCTACTCTAGAGTTTTTTGCAGCTAATACATTGAATCATCTCGAGGATAGCTATAATCTTTGTAATAAGTTATAATCTTTAAACTATAATCTTTGTAATAAGTTATCCTTTACTTATAGACTGACACACACACACACACACACACACACACACACACACACACACACACACACACACACACACACACACACACACACATGCACTTGTGCATGATCCAGTCGTTCACAAAAGATGATACAGTGGAACCTTTGAACACAGGATACTTTGGGACAGCCCCATTTGTCTTTATAAGGACCACCTGTCTGCAGAGACTGTTGCATGTTCCTTGGACCTTGGCTGGCCTCAGCAGACAAGCTTCACTGTAAATACAGGGATGGCAGTACGGGTGTGAATCATCCACGACTGTTGTCCTCCAAAGCATCACGATAACGGGGACAACTGCATTACACCAGAATCGCATAAAGTATTTGTGCAACAAACCTCCTGGAATTTGGACTAGGTTCAACCAAAGATAATGCTGATATTAAATAGTATTTACTAAATTATTTTTAGATGAATAACTTGTTTATTAGCTTTTGCAAGTGATGTATTCCCTTCCATTTTTTTTCTTTTCTACTATGTCTGTTAAACCTTTCAGCTTAAAGCCTTTACCTGGGTACTCAGAATAAAGTTATTTAAGCACCTACATGACTGTATTGAATGTTGGGGGGGGGGGGGGGGGCAGTGAAATATGGAAATGGCTGAAATGTTAGTAGAATGTTTGCCCCTTTTCCAATGTTTGTGAAACTGGGTAAGACTTGATCTTGAGGAAACTTTAAAGGTGATCCCTTTTTAATTATATTCACACATGAAGGCTATCCCATTTCCAACTTATTTAATCTAATCTCAATTCAGATATTGTGGAGGTCTACATTAGTGTTGATTGTGTAAATGTTTATTTATTTGATATCTTGTTGTTTGTATTACTGAGCTTGTTATTTCAGTGAAGTGGTCCCAGACTGTCTGTCTCCCCACGTTGACCCTCCATTGGATGTGTTGTGCAGACTGTGTCACACTGGGGGCATGGTTGGAGCTGCACGCACATGTACAGTCAGACCACACTTATCCGCACACATCTGTTCTGGATGTAATTACAGATACTGGTAGAATAGTACCTGTAGAATATTGGGTATAGGGGCAGCTGGCAGTTTGTTTTTTTGGTTGCGTTGATCACTTCTTTTTGATAGGACTAAGTAAGAGCATGAAAATCAAGAGCAAGTGTCATGTTAGGCCATCATTGCTGGCAGGCATTTTGTGGTGAAATGTTTGCATCACGAGTATTTGTGGGGGGCGGGGGAGGGAAAGTCCCCTCTCACCCCTGACAGAATCCCTATTCTCTTATGTCTTAGCTTACCTGAAGACATCGCTTGGGAAGTACGTCCAGTTCTTTGAAAATCATTTCTTAGAGCCTTTGAAGGAGGAAACACAGAGGAAAAAGAGGGCAGAGGAAGGTAGGCTTATTCTTAACTGTTCTCATACACATATGGTAAGGCTTGTCAGTCCAACATGCCTTCCTTTCTTAGTATTCTTTGTGTGCACAGTGAGATCTGGTTTATCCGACAACATCTGTTCCCCATAAATGTGTCAGATAAACCATAGATACTCCAAACACCAGGTGTTGGATAAATCAGGTAGAATTGTGTACAGTTTAGTGATGGCGATTCGCAGCACAGTGTCGGATAAATGAGGTTTCAGATAAACCAGTGTCGGATAAATCACATGTGACAGTAGCACTTTCACAGCTATTTGAGTACATCTGATAAGCAGGGTTCTGCCTACACTGGTCGGAGGTGGTCGGATCCAATCAGCAATATTCATGGCCACCCACCTTTAGCATTTCAGAGACCAGAGTATTTGAAGTCACAGTAATAAAGTTTTTTTGTCCAAGCCTGTTTTTTTTGCAATTGAAACACTTCATTAATCTCATGTTTAGTCTTATTACCTTGAAGAAAAGCCTTCACTGATGTTTTTGGTCAGAAGGTACACTTAGAAGTAGGTCTTCAAACATGTGTTAGCTTGGAAGATCACCTGGGCAGTGTTTTAGCCAGCAGCCAAAATTAGGGGGGTGGGACGGGGGACCTACAGTCGATAATGTAAGTGGATCAATGTGGAATAGGGATGTGCATTGTAGCTGTGGTGTGGCTCTGTGTATAGCTACTTCTGCTGAGCTTGCTAGTCTTCTAAGCAAGTGTAAACAATTACTGATTTACACCCAATCAAATTTTTGTCACTTATCACCTTGTACATACCTTCCCTTACAAAAGCTCACTGCATGGGTTAGGGTATCTATGCTCACTGCTCTGATACTAACAAGGGTGCATAGTTTAAATAGGTGGGTGCACAGCTTCCAAAAGAGGAGGGCGCACAGCTTCCAAGGGAGGGCGCACAGCTTCCAAAAGAGGAGGGCGCATAAATTTTGCCCTCCTATGATGCTTTGGCTAAAACTCTGCTGGTCAGAACCCTGGGTAAGTACTAATGATCCAGAACAAGTCCCCGTGTACATGAACCTTTGTCGAATAGTCTATAAACTGCTGCAGATACAATAGATGTATGGTGCGCATGTGTGTACAATGTTCCTTGTCAGTGTGTACAGTGTTCCTTGTCAGTGTGTACAGTGTTCCTTGTCAGTGTACAGTGTTCCTTGTCAGTGTGTACAGTGTTCCTTGTCAGTGTGTACAGTGCTCCTTGTCAGTGTGTACAGTGTTCCTTGTCAGTGTGTACAGTGCTCCTTGTCAGTGTGTACAGTGTTCCTTGTCAGTGTGTACAGTGTTCCTTGTCAGTGTGTAATTATGTGAGTTTCCAGTTGCCCTTAAAAGTGCTCATGGTGTGAGTATATACTGTGTTGTTTATGCAACCACACACACCGCAATGGTGCTGGTCTGTGTAGGCTGGTCGGGAAACACATGTTCTGTGTGCATAGTATGCATAAATGTACATTAACATACATATATTATTGTACACTGTATACCCTTTAGCTTTTCCATGGTGTATATTTTGCAGATTTATGCTTTTTGCGATTTTATATTTGCAGACAGCCGTGTTTTGCCATTGCTCAAGAGCCCGATCTAAATTTTTGCGGGTGTAATCTTTCGCAGATGGTTTCCAATCTGTGACTACCGCGAATATAGAACCACATGACAATTAAAGTGTATACGATAGTATGTGCCACACAAACCTGTGGGTGTATTGGCATCACAGTATATGCATGCAGACGTGTGCTTATGTGCACTCGCACTTGAGTGAACGCATGCATGTGCGTACGTCCACACACACACACACACGCACGCATGCACGCATGCACGCACGCACACACACACGCACGCACACACACACACACACACACACTTGTATCCTACAATCACATTCGAAACTAGAACTTTCTCAGATGGGTAAATGCAGAAGGAAATGACAATGCATTTAAGATGACAGATCAGAAGGAACAATGCCAAACTTGAAAGTAGCATTTGTGCTTGTGTGCGCTTGCAGTATGGACGTCATAGCCATGGCTGTCAAAGTGCTGTGCCAAGTTTAAGTATTAGTTGTGTCCCTCCCATGCAGGATGTGAAGCTAATACGATCACACTTTTCACTAATTCGGTGTGATTAATGAAAAGTGTGATTGTATTACAGACGTTTTAGGTTTTTTTGTCCGGATAACAATCAGCTTTTAGCATACACGTGATGTTTTGTACGTATAAACGTCACGTGTGCGCTGTATAAACGTCACGTGTATGGTTTAAAAGCCAATTGTTATCCGGACAAAAAACCCTAAAACGTCTGTAGCTGCATATCCCACTTGGGAGGGACACAACTAACTTGTGTCATGGGATGGTACAAATGAATTTGTCCTATACATTGGCCTGTGGTCTTGGGTAATGGTGAGAGGTCAAGGGGAATGAAATTAATTGTTTCTCAGGAGCTCTTAATGACTATATAGTAAGTGTGCTGTACAGTTAACCACAAGCGGTTTGTAGAGTTTTTACGAACTATTATTTTCCTTTGATCTTCCCCCTCACCGTAACAAGTGCATTTATTTTTCAGCTAGAATTCCTCACTTTTTAGTCCACTAGCATTCCTGTGTGTATATACAGTACATGGTGTACCATGTTCTGTGCATTGTAGGTGGTACAGAGCATTTAGATACTGTATACAAGTATGTATGTATTGATACTGTATGTGCCGTATAGCAGGAAACTTTGGTGAGGGTTTTGATTTGGCGATTTGGCAGATTTGTGAAAGAAACGCCAAATTTAAAAGTCGTCAATATTGTAATCATTGCGGAATCTATGTTTTCTGCACTTATTTTCTGCATACTTCTCTCAGCCGCCATGTTTTTAATGTATAAGATGGCGGCAGAGCAACTGTCTCACTACGATCGTGGGACAAAACCCCTCAGAAATCAATTAAACTAACAATAGTTTATAGCATTTATGTTCAATTCGCCAAATTTAATTTTTTGTCAATACCATCTGGAAACGAATTCACCAAATATAATGCTCACCAAAATTTCCCACTATGCAGTATGTGTGTATTGATGCTGTACAAATGTGTGTATTGATGCTGTATAAATGTGTGTATTGATGCTGTATAAATGTGTGTATTGCATAATATATTGATACTGTACATATCACTGGTATGTATTGTATATATTGATACTGTAAATACTGTATGTATGTATATATACAGTATTATAGGACTTTGTATGCAATACATATGTATATACAGTATTAATTCGTATATGTATTGATGCTGTGCATGTGTATGTATTGATACTGTATATACGTATGTATAGAGCTTATGTGTTTACGTCACACTTTAGACGTGACGTCACACTTCCGAGTGGCAAGAATGCACGCGCAAGAATAGAGAATATCCCTTCTTTCGACTATAACTGAATGCTCGACCGGAATATCCAAAATTAAATCGAGGACTGCTATCCCACGTTAGAAACAAAGATCGCTATCTCCTTAAAAAGACGCTAAAGATAAATTTCTATATTTTGCCCTCCTGGTCTCTTAGCAATCACTCGTGGCAGATTCTAACCATGCATTTGTACTGAAAACAAGACAGAAATGCGAGAGATCAAGGTTTGGCAACAATAATGACCCGTGTAGTGATGCTATTCAACAAAATCAAAAATTTACCTTTAGCATCTTTTTAAGAACACAGTGATCTTTATTTCTAACGTGGGATAGCATTCCTGGATTTCCTATTGGGTATTCCGGTCGAGCGTTCAGTTATAATCGAAAGAATGGATATTCTCTATCCTTGCGCATTCTTCCTTGCCACTCGGAAGTGTGATGTCACATCTAAAGTGTTACATCATATGCATAAACTCTCTTTATACTGTATTATATTCATACGTATTGCATATAAAGTCCTGTGTAACTGTACAGTGTGTGGTGTACACTCTTGCAGATCTGAAGATGGAATATTAGAGTTCAATTCTCAAGATGTGAAAATCTCCTGTGAACAACATAGTGCTGAATATTGATTGTACAAGAATGCTTCACCAACATGCTAATGCTATGTACACATGCGTTGTTTATTTATTGTGTTCATTGCCTGTATGATCATGTACTGTAGCAATCTATTGTTAAATACATGTACACACACCTGAGTACATATGTATGAATGCATACACACACACACACACACACACACACACACACACACACACACACACACACACACACACACACACACACACACACACACACACACACACACACACACACACACACACACACATGTATGAATGCACATGCACACACACACACACACACACACACACACACACACACACACACACACACACACACACACACACACACACACACACACACACACACACACACACACACACACAGACACACACACACACACACACACACACACACACATGTATGAATGCACATGCACACACACACACACACACACACACACACACACACACACACACACACACACACACACACACACACACACACACACATGTATGAATGCACATGCACACACACACACACACACACACACACACACACACAAGCGCGCGCACACACGCACACACACACACACAAGGCTTCACTTATACACATGTTTTCAAGTGAGTCCACTGTTCAATATGAAGCACTACAAATTGCTGACTCAGGGAAGTTTTGTGCCATTTACGAATTCAATATTAGCATAACTTCAGCTGTACCTTGTTAAACATTTAGTTACTTCATTTTTTAATTATGCTTTCATCAAGTCAGTGTGTTATCTGTGTCCCTGTCTCCAATTAATTTTATACCTGGATAGAGATGGGTTTCTATTGCAGTTCATTACCATTAAGATGTGATCAAGTTCAGATTTTTCAATTGTAGATTTAAACTGCCTCCATTTCACTCGCCATTGCCTGCATTGTAGGTACCTAGGGCATCATACCTATTCAAGTGCCCTATTATCTACACCTTGCTCTTCACCCTAGTCTTGCAAAGCCAGACGACATACTGCGAAAATGGAGGGTGTGTGGTCTGGCTACGTGAGACTAACAATTGCTATATCATCATTGGTCGTTGGAATGCTAACTAGTGCAAATTACTTGACTAGCTACAGCTGCATTATCTACTATCATGATAATATTATGTAATATTAATACCTCTGATAATGATACATGCAGATAAGATGTACTTTGCTGAATAAGGAGAACACACATGTATATACATGCATATTATACAGAATTGATAGTGTAATATTAGTATATATATAGTAGAAGCTTTGTTAGTGTATTGATAGTGAATACAGACACATACAACAAACTTCTCTACAAAGGACACAACTTGACTTCCCAGAATATCTCCCCAATAGTGGCAATCCTATGATGAAATGTACATTCAAAAACTTTTGAACCTCCAAAAGAGGACAGCCTATCTACAAAGGACAAAAAAAGGTAGACCAAGTGTCCTTTGTATGGAGGTTCTGTAGTAAATTCCAAGACTAGCAAATTTGCCAATGCAAAGTTGGTCAGATAATAGCTGTTGATGTACAGATGAAACTCTTATAACAAACTCCCTTAATAGCAAAAACCTCTCTATAACAGACTGCTTCGTGAGTCCAAACAGATTGCTATGCTTGTAAAACAACCTCTGAATAGTGGAAACCTCTGTATAACAAACTGTTTATCAGTTCGCAAAGTGTCCACTATAGAGAGTATTAATTTTGGTTAATTTGGTTGGGAAGTGGAAAGTGTTGTAGTTGAATTACAAGCCCACTGCTGTGATGATGACAAGAAGGCACTTGACCTTCTGTTCTTGCCCCCACCGTGTTTACATAGTAATTATTGTTGAAACTGAAAGCAGTGCAGATTCCGCCATATTACACTGTTTGTACAGCTAAACCAATTTATATAGCTTGTTTTATGATGTTTATGCTTGAGCTATTGTTTACATAGAATGAGCTTAATTTTAAAAATATGTTGAGGGGAATTGCATGGGGGAGAGCAACAGAAGAGTGGGGTATAGGGATTTGCAGGGAAAGCCTAAACTTGACATCCCGAAGTCTCTGTACCAGAGTGGATACAGATCCAGCTTTGCATGTGTGCCTAGCAAGGTGCAGGTCAATCCTGGCCAAGTTGAGGGTGGAATGAGAGATTTGAGCAATGATTGTCCCGAGCTTTTGCATGTTCATGTAATTGTGGTGTTAGTCTCGTGTAGCCAGACCGATTCTCGCACGTGCGCTTCTCGCCTGCAAATGGTGGTGAATGCAGGTCTGGCTACGCAAGACTATTGTGGTGTGTGTATGACATTGTGTATGTGATGGTGCTGCATTGGACCTTGTTGGTCGTAGTGTCACAAGACATAGTGCACTGAAATAGTAATAATAACAATATAGAGACTGCTTAAGAGCAGTATACTAGTCAAAATATTACAGAAACAAAATTTTCTGTCCTGCCAGCTCTTTTGATGTATGACTCCATTGGGAGATACACTACATGCATTTGAACCTCTGTAATCCAACACCTCTATAATCCGACATTCCTCTAATCTGACCATCTTATGAGGTACAGTCACCATACTAAAGTATGCCAAGAGTCTCTTGATAATCCGACAACCTCTGTAATCTGACACATTCTTACTGCCCATGAAGTGACAGATTGCAGAGGTTTCACTGTACAGTACTACCACTGGGGCTTACATGCTACTAGTGAAGTATTTTTTTAATGAATACTAATAGTTACTCCTCCATACAGAATGTGTTGGTACGTACCCCTCACTCTGTCCCTACCTCATGTACAGTACACAGACTAGTACACACTCCTCACTCTGTCCCTACCTCATGTACAGTACACAGACTAGTACATACTCCTCACTCTGTCCCTACCTCATGTACAGTACACAGACTAGTACATACTCCTCACTCTGTCCCTACCTCATGTACAGTACACAGACTAGTATACACTCCTCACTCTGTTCCTACCTCATGTACAGTACACAGACTAGTATATACTCCTCACTCTCTCCCCACCTCATGTACAGTACACAGACTAGTACATAGCCTTCATTGTTGCTGACATGTAAGAGGATCTGTCAGAGATATACACTTTCACAGAATCAAGTTCGCAGGTGGAGCTAGTTAACTTAGCAACATGTGTAAACATGCACATACAACTCTAAATAGTGCCATTTTATGATACATTCATGCTGGTTGCAACTTCCTCAAATTTGTATACAATACAATAGGAGACAGTACAAATTAAATAAACCTTTTATATAAGATAAAAGCAGTGAACTGCGGATACTTTTCTTCACTCTTTTGCTTCCTCATTGCAGTACAATCTGATATCATTGCTTTACCCAAAACAAAAGTGAGGGGCCACCTGTGACCATGTTTACTACGCACATAAATAACCTGTAAAATGACCTACGTACATTCAAAAGCGAATACACACAGCAGGTGGCCTATTGGTCCTTCCTCTGAGCTGTGGAGTATATCTTTTCCGTCATTGGTTCCTCAAAAGACATGGCCAACCGATAAGTGACATGCACCCACGCAGCCAGTACAAGACCACTAAGGTTTGCAACGTACAGAGCTTCCCCGTAAAACAGCATGATTGCACCCCAGTACATTGGGTGACTCAAGACGTTGAATGGAAAGCCGGTAACGGGAGCGGACATCAGTATGCCGAAGTGATCTCCAAGAAAAGTACCAAAGAAACCAAGCTGCCAAAAACTCGACAAAATGAAAAGTAGTCCTAAACAAGCAATAGATATTCCCATAATGTCAACGGATAAAGAGTCCATGACTTCGAGCTTTGGCCCGGATTTGATAGCCAGCTGAATCGTTACAGCTCTAATGGCGCTGAAACACAAGATCGAGCAGCCGAAAACGCGGACTGCTCCTCGCTTATCACCACAGAAGATCTTAGAGATGTAACCAGTGTAGTACTCCAGTCTGCCCACTGAGTTCCAGTAAATCGGATAGAGAGTAATCCACACAAAAGCAATCCAAAACTGGTGGTCGTGGAAAACCTCCGTAAGAATTTCACGAAAGTCGGCCATTTTTAGTTATCATGGAAATGGTGCGGTCTTGCGAGCCAGCCCTAGTCTCGTACCCAGACCCACTTCAGCCGGCGGAAGTGGGTCTGGGAAAATAAGCAATAATTAATCATAACAACAGCATACAATCGGTTTGCATTAGTATAGTGGGTCTGGGTACGAGACTACGCCAGCCCCTAAGTTCAGATCACAGCAATCAGAGGAGCAAGAAAACACCAGCCCGCCACACAGCCCTCCTGCCAGACTCCACCTCCCTGGCAATTGTCAAGGGCAACGTCATACCCCTTAACTTCACTGCATGGATACTGTGCTAGTGACATGTTGAGGAATAATGTATTATTATTCACAACAAAAAAGTCTGATAGATTATCTGTATACTATACTAGAGTATTTCAAACGTGTAGAATTTTGCCAACAAAACATTAAAGTTTAGTCAAAACACTTAATAAAGACAGAAATAATTTGCTGAAAACAAACAACTACATAATTGCTTGGCTAAAATTCCAATAGAGGGTAACATTGATGGGTTTCACATTTTGAGGGTTCTATAAAACAGCAAAGACACACACACACACACACACACACACACACACACACACACACACACACACACACGGGACAGACAAGGACACACACACACACACACACACACACACACACACACACGGGACAGACAAGGACACACACACACACACACACACACACACACACACACACACACACACACGGGACAGACAAGGACACACACACACACACACACACACACACACACACACACACGGGACAGACAAGGACACACACACACACACACACACACACACACACGGGACAGACAAGGACACAGGAAAAGGGCTATTGTACGGTACAATTCAATGAAAACGAAACCAAGTGTAATAAGGAACATTATATTGTTCAAACAGAGTTGACAAGCTTCGAATCATGGAGTTTAGGTGAAGAGAATGAGCACGTGTGTAAGGGTTTGCCTTCGCTAGGTATTGGTCCACAGATTGGAGGCGAAATGGACTAAATAACGGACCTTTTATGCAAGATAGTCTTTCTACAGCTAGAGGAAGATTGATAAACTTGACCACTCTTTGCAGTTCTGAAGGAATATCTCTCTTCAGTGCATTGTACTCCACAATACACTTCATGGGAACTTCTTCATCGGTCAACCACGCTTCAGTGGACGCCCTCCAAGCATCCATCAAGTAATACACAGTTTTGTTCCATGTGGAAAAGTTGGCTCCTATAAGAATAAATTTGTAATTCAAATAAAAGATTTTCTAGGTTTTACTATTAGCAAATGTGGACTTTCTTTGTGTGGTTATAGCAATGCATGCACAAACACACACACACACACACACACACACACACACACACACACACACACACACACACACAAGCACACACACACACACACACACACACACACAAACACACACACACACACACACACACACACACACACACACAAACACACACACACACACACACACACACACACACACACACACACACACATAAACACACACACACACACACACACACACACACACACACACACACACACACATGTACATGCATACACAGGCACACGCACGTGGATACACACATACATACATACACACACACACACACTTCACAAGCTCACGCACATGCACACACATGCACACACACACGAGTGAGACAATAAAGATAGTAGCACTCACTGTAATGTTCCAAAGGCAGCTTCTCCACATGGCTGTGTGTAATCATTCTGTTATACTCTGACAAAATAGCTGAGTAAGGATTTCTCAACAAAATCACAACTTTATTGAACTTGGTACAGTTTGAGTAATCAGAAAAATTACAAGGGAGTCTCCCAACTCTCACTATTGCGACATCACTTGTGTGTACTCCTTCTCCAAAATACCCCACTCTTTTGAGCGAAGCATCGCATACTTCTGAACCACTAAATATCCCTGTCACCTGCTCAACAAGATACCTGAGCCAAGTTGCTCCAGACCCTGGGAAACTGGCCAAGGCAACAGGCCACCTCATGCTGGCATTTGCGCCAATGAATCGTAAGTCGGTGAAATTAGAACACTGAAAATGTAGAGTTAAATTACTTTTTACTTCTTTAGTGGTTGCAGCCAATCGTTCCCCGCAAGGATATAAACATGGTCCCGTTTTCGTAGAATTACCATCCCATCCGTGTGATAAGGCAAGGGGATTACAGTTCACAAAGTCTCTTCTTGCCTGGAACGATAAGCTATCCATCCCGCGGAACGGATACTTCAACCATCGTTTGTGTGCGCTGTTCTTTTGCACTGTGTTGAGGTTTACGGGTAGAGATTCAAGAATGCGCGCGATTCTGTGCCTTACTGAAGTTAGTTGCTTGAAGTATTCGCTGTTCGGGTCGATTGATGTAGTATCCGTCGACTCTGGCAGGACTAGAGGGATAGATTCCACGTTGTCGACCATCAACGGTGTGTTGGAATTATGACCTTTGAAAAAGTTTACTAATAAAATGGCTAGAACGATGTACGTGATGGTTAGAAGGACCGCAATGTATCTTTTGGCCATATTGTAGCTCATGGCTATAAGTTCTGGTCATAGTATCTCTTCATCTTTCTGTTCACTCGCTTGCTTGGCAGCCATTTTCGATCATACCGAGTCGGTTGCGTCACCAATTTTACTTCAGCAGAACTTTGGACAAATTGGGGATATTGTACATGTGGTGTAACCCCTGTGGTATGAGAACTCCATGCTCCAAATTTCTCTGTAGTCTGCCAATATTATGAGGTACATTCACCATAGTAGACCATACTAAATGCTTCTTCATATTCTAACCTCCGTTATCCGACATAGTGTTTCAAACTGAATTTGGTGCCCGAGAGCCTGAGTGTTGATGTACAGAGGTTGCACTGTGGTAAATTCGACCCTGGACACTCAATGCTGACTATGATTCAACTGCTTTTGCAGAGAAAGTGCATGACGAGATCATCCTCTTTTGAAGGATTGAAGTGGACTGAGGTACAGGAAGAGGTGTTCCGGCGTGGAGAGGTTTCTAATACATTGTCCTTTTTTGCTGAAGAACACCCCCACCCCCTTATCTCAGTATGAGGGATTACACTGTAAAGACAGTCTATACAAATGTAAGTACAAGTATGGAATGACATGAACACAAGTACAAATGCACATGTGCATGTACACACTCACCCATTCACACACACAAACACACACACACACACACACACACACACACACACACACACACACAAACACACAAACACACACACACACACACAAACACACACACAAACACACACACACAAACACATACACACACACACACACATACACGTACACGTACACACACACACACACACACACACACACACACACACACACACACACACACACACACACGTATGCATGCATACACTAACACACACATACAAGCATGCACACTTACAAACACTTGTGTACATGCACACGTATACAGTTACAAGATAGTAACTTATTCAAATTGCAAACATTCTTTTAAAATTAGTTTCTTTTCTTAGAATTTGAAAACCTCACAAGTTTATGTACAAAATGATTATTACAGAAACAGGCGATAAGACTGTTTCTTATAAAACCACTTTCCCTACCGCAGTTACAATGTGCCGCACAAGTATCAATATTATTTGTAATTGTCTGTATTTTTAAATTAGTGCTATTGTTCTGATTCCCTTTCAATCTTATTATAATTATATTTGAATAGGACAAAAGTTCATGTGTCCTTTGATCTTTGACTCTGTAATATCCTACATCCCTGCAATGATCTGTATGTTATATTCAATGATACAGTCAATCCTCGTTAGTGAGTACACCTGGGGACCCTCCAAATTGCTACTCACTATCAGTAGTACTTGCTAACCATATAGATTAGTATGTTATGGGTTATAATTATTAGCTGGGGTAGCATATCCTTGTACCTCCGAACCATGCAGGTATTACTCATTGACAGTACTTATAATACTAACAACTCGGAGGTTCTACTGTAGTTACTGTATGTATATTATAATTCTAATTTTGCCCACTAGTAGTATCAATTCTATCTCAACCCAATCATTTCCATGAAGGTTAATTTTGTAATAACTTTGTGTGATGTCAGCAATTTAAAACAAATCAGTTACTATTTTACTCTATTATTGCCAATGCTGAAAAATTAACACTTGTATCTCCATTACTTTGTACTTTGTTGGGAAGTGTAGTAGTAGCCCCATGGGCTATAGTTATTCACCCAAGATAAATGGAAATTCCCATTCCCATTTCAAAACCCGCAATATGCAATCACAACACAATACATTGAAACATCATTCTGTAATCTGACACCTCAATAATCTGATCTTCTCTAATGATTAAATCTGACCATCTTATGAGGTGCAGATACCAGATTAAAGTATGTTTAGCCTGATAGTCATTCTGTAACCTGGCAACCTCCTTATCTGGCACTTTTTCCATTTCTATGTCAGATTACAGAGGTATTACTGTGTTAATGATCAAAACAAGTCCACCAACAGAGGTGTAGCACCTATCTGCAATGCATGTTTGTCTACAATGGGATAGCTTTGTACTAATGCAGTGACTCCGATAATAAGACGGCCATGTCACGTTGTTATCAGAATGAATAGTGATACAGATTGAATTATGTGGCATGCATGGTAACCCATAAACAAACTATGTAGCTAAGGCAGTGTGTATGTTTGCTATATGCCATATCACAAGCAAATCAGTTTCCTCTAACAAAATTGCTATTATATAGGATAAACTAATTAAATTTTATCAAATATCAATTAAATTTCGAGAGTGGCTATCATCAATACGTACACAAGATGTTAGAATGTTGTGTAACATTTGCGAAATTGCATAACAGTTTGGGTTAGGGTTAGGGTTATGGTTGGGATTAGGTTGCGTAATATCTGCCAGTTCAATATCCACTGGGTTAAATTTATAGCCCTGTTTATCATTTATTTTTTATCCACTGTATAATATAATAAATAGTAGCAAGAGTTAGTGAGTACACCTGGGGACCCTCAAAATTGCTACTTACTATCAGTAGTACTTGCTAACCATATAGAATCATATTAGGGGTTATAAGCTGGGATATCGTATCCTCGAACTTCCCGGCTAACCAGGTATTACTCATTAACTGTGTTCTTACTAACGAGGCTCTACTGTACTGTTAAACCACTCTACAATGTACCTTGGATAACAAATTCCTGATATAGAAAAGATTTGGATGCTAGAGGGCACCAATTTGCCCAAGGTAAATGAACCCTGATGTAGTGAACACCCTGGCGTGTGTATGGTCCACTAGTGCTTCACAGCAGTGGTTTGGCTGACATTGTAGCCACAAGATTATGACAACTGCATCATGATTTATGGGCCCTACATCTTTTTACAACTTCCTGTGGGCTCAAGCAGAGTTTACATATCTTGAGTAACTGAGCGACTGTGCACGTCTTTGTAGAAGGAGAAGGAAATGAGAGGAAAATGTCATATTATTGCCAAAAGGAGTTTACAAAAATCATGCATGTGGTGACGATACTGTCAATCAAGATTTTTACTTTGCGTGAGGTATTTAATCGATTAAGACAATAACCTGTTGCTAATTCGTATATTAGATACATTTTAGCACCTGCGACCGTAGTAAGCAACCAGATTATCAATTCAATTAGTTACATCTGCTCCGCTCTCGTCTGCGGTAAATTAATGTACGTTACAGCGTGTGTATTAGGAAGACAAATAATGAAGTAAAACAGAATTTTCTTTGTCTCTTCCACTAAGGCGCGCGTCTTGTAATTAAAGTGGCGGAGAATGCTAACCGACCGTTGATTCAATCATGCTTGTACAGCTCAAAGCACGAATACACGCCTGTTTTTCGAAGACGTTCAATATCCGGTCGCGCGGAGTACATGTGCGATTCGCGCCGTTATTTGACCCCGCCCACCCTGAATGTGGGTGTTTGTGATCAGTGGTCGGACTATTTTGAATAGTGTATTAAATTTCTCTTTTTGCTGACGTCTTTCGGGATATTGTCCTTTTGTATTGTAACTCGTCTGCCAGAAAAATTTAAGAGTTCTATCCAAGTGTTATTGTAGTCAAATTGGGTGAAGAATACGAGGAAAACGATTGAATTTCCCCACTAAGAGACGGAGGCGCCTGTTTGCCAAGACGATTCTGATTCTTTTGAGAGGTGAGGTAGAATCACTAATTTGTCATGTTGTGGGTTTGGATGTACATTTCTTTATGTTTTGAGAGTAATTCTGTCGACATTGCCTCCGAGAAATGTGTGTTTGGGCTTTCTTTAGTTAAGGTAGCGTGCCCTTATTCTGATCAGTCCCTAATCCTGATAACTAGTACTGTATCTCTTAGCCAACACAGAAATATATAGTTATAGGTTGTATTCTTCCGCTGCTGTTATACTCGGTGTTAGTGCTAAGAAATGCCGGGCTAAATTGTCTCCAACTTTAGTTCCTGAGCTCAGGAAAAGCGCGATTATCGGAATTAGGGAGTAATCGAAGTTTGGGCACTCTACCTCTCTATCGACTTTTGTTCAGTTTGGCCGAAATCTTTGTTCAGAAACTTTGGGAATAGCGCGGGTGCATTTTCAGTTTATTTATGTCAAGAGAAACGGATATGTTTTTGACCGGTTAAGCGGTTCATTTGTAAATCTTACGAAGGTCTTCGTAAACCTTATTCTTGTCGTACCTACCGTATCGATTCCTAGAAGTCGTACTTCTTATAATTTCAAGTTTGGTGTGATAAATTCCTATCAGCCAATCTGCCCCGGTTGGGTACCATTTGTCACACAGTTTAGGCAGGCACACACACACACACACACACACACAACACACACAAACACACACACAGAGAGAGAGAGAGAGAGAGAGAGAGAGAGAGAGAGAGAGAGAGAGAGAGAGAGGTGGGGTGTATCTTGTGGCATGGATCTGGGTATCAGTGCCTGTGATATGTGATACGTAAGGCAAAAGTAGGTACGTAATTTGGGAATTCCGTATACTTTTGCAGTCAGTTGACTGAATAGCCGAAGGTGATGAGAGGGTATTGCTATAATTCGGGTCTATTCTAGTCCGCTTTACCCAGTCAATCTACTACCGGATCGAAAAGTATACTCAGTTACGGAATCACCAGCTTCCCGGAATTGCATGCCTGCTTTTATCTCATGTGTGCTGTGGAATGTCACTGCAAGGAATTTATTGAAAGGGCATTCTTGTATGGTGGGTAGATCCAGGTGTTCCAAGCCATGGTTCAGTATAACTTTTGATTGCTTTTTGTGAATTTCTGATGCAAAGTTATGAAGTACATACATACGTACGTGTGTTTTTTCAGTGTTCCTGTGGGATTCGTTACAGTGAGATTCAGCTGCAGTGCATCAGAAAATAGAGTATTTAAGATCAAAATTATGTCCATGATCTTTTCATACACCTATGATATTACACACACACACACACACACACACACACACACACACACACACACACACACACACACACACAAACACACAAACACACACACACACACACAAACACACACACAAACACACACACACACACACACACACACACACACAAACACACACACACACACACACACACACACACACACACACACTATTGTCAAGACAAAACTATTATTCTGCTGTGTTTGAAGGTATTGTGTTTATTGTGGTATGTGTGTGTGTGTGTGTGTGTGTGTGTGTGTGTGTGTGTGTGTTTGTGTGTGTGTGTGTGGCTATGAGGGGCTGGTTGGTAACCTCTTGTAAAGATTAAGCCTGTTGTCAGCAGGTGGTGCTTTTGGAAGGATGAAAACTGGAACACTCAGCTGCTTACAGGTGAAATCATACCTGTCAGCCTCAACCACTGGAAACATTAAATGTGACTTGGGTATTTCTTTATCAGACTCTTAGCAGGGTGCTGGTCATTGGCTGGTACCCTGGATGCTATTAGCCTGGATATTACCGAGTTTGGGGTTGAAAATCACTGCTGCTGCGAGTTAGGTGGACACGCCACCGCTCTTCAGCTGCAGCCCAGCCCTAACCATCTCGTGGGGCTTGCAACCTCACAGATGGGCAACCCCTGATTGCACGAGGGGGCCATCAGGGGTGGTGGGGGCAGTTGGGCTCATATCCAGTGGGTCTCTCCCTCACTGATGTCTGGTGGCTTGCCCCCCAGTTGGGCGCCTTTGGGGGCCCAACAAGGGGACCACAGTATAGCCCGCACTGCAGGCTGTGGCATTGCAAGTTACAAGTTACAAGTGTGTGTGTGTGTGTGTGTGTGTGTGTGTGTGTGTGTGTGTGTGTGTATGTGTGTGTGTGTGTGTGTGTGTGTGTGTGTGTGTGTGTGTGTGTATGTGTACTTGTACGTACGTATGTGTTTGTAAACGTAGCTATCCCTTTGTGTCATTTGCTAGATTTCCATAAAGTCAATAATATTATGTGCTCATTATTGCTTTTCCTGACAGTGCTTCCTGGACTATGTATGTGTATTCCCTGTACCATCACTTTCCAGTTTTACTATCAGACATTCTTTGCGAGTATGTCCGTCCGTCCATACGTGTGTGTGTGTGTGTTTGTAAGGATGCACATTCATGCGTTTTGCTTCAAGTTGTGGTCTTCTTGTTTAAATGTGGAAATATGTACATACAGTACATATGTACGTATCTATGAATGTATGTACGTAAGTATGTACATACGTATGTATGTATGTATGTATGTATGAATGTATGTACGTATGTATGTACATATGTGCGTGCATACATATGTATGAATATGCGTACGTATGTATATACGTACGTATGTACGTATATTTTCATGTGGAAGTACGTATGTACGTGTGTACGTATGTACGTACGTACGTACATACGTACTTATGTGAGAATGTGAAGTTGCGGTGCAATTGTTTTTCTGAATAGGAGTGCCATCATAATTCACTGAACTTGATAAAACATGCCAACTTGCTAGGACACAGTGTGTTCCTACGTACGTGCATATGTGTACGTGTGTATTGTCATCCTGCTTGCCTTGCTGTTTGCAAATCTGAATGATGCCTCTCTTTCTTAAAACTTAAACAGTTTTGCAATTCAACCAAAAGGCGTAAATACTGATGCAAAGAAAACAGTTCAATAGAGCCTCTCTACAGTGGTCACTGTATAGAGCAGCCACCTGTCTACAGTGGTCACTGTATAGAGCAGCCACCTGTCTACAGTGGTCACTGTATAGAGCAGCCACCTATCTACAGTGGTCACTGTATAAAGCAGCCACCTGTCTATAGTGGTTACTGTATAAAGCAGCCATCTGTCTACAGTGGTCACTGTATAGAGCAGCCACCTGTCTACAGTGGTCACTGTATAGAGCAGCCACCTGTCTACAGTGGTCACTGTATAGAGCAGCCACCTGTCTACAGTGGTCACTGTATAGAGCAGCCACCTGTCTACAGTGGTCACTGTATAGAGCAGCCACCTGTCTACAGTGGTCACTGTATAGAGCAGCCACCTGTCTATATTGGTCACTGTATTGAGCAGCCACCTGTATACAGTGGTCACTGTATAAAGCAGCCACCTGTCTACAGTGGTCACTGTGTAAAGCAGCCACCTGTCTACAGTGGTCACTGTATAAAGCAGCCACCTGTCTACAGTGGTCACTGTATAAAGCAGCCACCTGTCTATAGTGGTCACTGTATAAAGCAGCCACCTGTCTATAGTGGTCACTGTATAGAGCAGCCACCTGTCTATAGTGGTCACTGTATAGAGCAGCCACCTGTCTATAGTGGTCACTGTATAGAGCAGCCACCTGTCTATAGTGGTCACTGTATAGAGCAGCCACCTGTCTATAGTGAGGGTGCTTACTATCCAATTTATTCTGTATGTAACTACACGTATGTACGTACGTATGTGTGTACATGCGCAACACATTTTGTAATGCTGTTCTCGTTGCTATGTGCGTAGCATAAGTACATGCATACAGTGACACCTCTATAATTCGACCTTCTCTGCAATCAGAGTATCTTATGAGGTACAGTCACCATATTAGAGTATGCTAAGAGTCACTCTGTAATCTGACAACCTCCTAATCTGACACTTTCTCCAAGTTCCACTGAGTGTCGGATTAGAGAGTTTTCACTCTTGTAGAGCCTGTCATTTGGCACCTTAGGCCTCTGTCTATGTTTTTTGGTCTGGATCATTTTACGCATGCACATTTTTGTGATTCACATTGAACCACCCTAATTCTGAAGTCCTTCCAAGTTGAACACCTTCATTGGTCTTCAGGGGTGTTTGGTTTGAAGGGGGTTCACTGTAAGTGTACAGAGTTCACCTTCTTATGTAGGAATTCTTTTGAACTGCACTTGTGTGTGTGTGTGTGTGTGTGTGTGTGTGTGTGTGTGTGTGTGTGTGTGTGTGTATGTGTGTGTGCATGCGTACGTACATGTACTGTATGTATATGCATATAGAAAAACCATTCTTGTGTACATGTGTATGTACTTAAGTACATACAGGCGTGTACAGCATTATAAATATGCGTTGTGTACGTATGTACATACGTACATACGTATATGTACATTATACACATGTGTGAACTTCATGTTACTACTAAGTGCTTCATCCTTGTCTGTGTATTGTGACTTACGTACATACATACAGTATATGCAGGGTTATCTGTGTGTGTACGTACGTATGTATGTCTTGTGTGTGTGTGTGTGTGTGTGTGTGTGTGTGTGTGTGTGTGTGTGTGTGTGTGTGTGTGTGTGTGTGTGTGTCTTTGTGTGTTTGTGTGTGTGTGTGTGTGTGTGTGTCTTTGTGTGTGTGTGTGTGTGTGTGTGCGTGTGTGTGTGTGTGTGTGTATGTGTGTGTGTGTGTGTGTGTGTGTGTGTGTGTGTGTGTGTGTGTGTGTGTCTTTGTGTGTTTGTGTGTGTGTGTGTGTGTGTGTGTGTGTGTGTGTGTGTGTGTGTGTGTTCTAATATGGGAGTATACGTGGATTGATACATTCATATGTACAGTCTATTGAATTAGACTCGACATATGCACGGTGTTAATGCGCATTACAATGTACACGTACTGCAGTACCATGGGTCACTGTATCAAACGCTTGTACGTAAAAAACCCTACAACATGCGTACCTTGTAAATTTATAGAAATACGTACATAACATACATACATATATGATTGTCCGTATTGTACATACTATGTATGTATGTTCCTATGTACGTATGTAGGTTCCTATGTATGTATGTAGGTTCCTATGTATGTAGGTTCCTATGTATGTATGTAGGTTCCTATGTATGTAGGTTCCTATGTATGTAGTGTTTACATGATACAGTGGAAACTCGCTATAAAGAACACTCTTACAGGGGATTTCTGTAACAGTGAACAGTTCCATGTGGCCCAGTACATGGTCTACTGTGATGCTTCAGCTGGTTATACAGTGTAACTTCTCTAAACTGAACACCCTTGGGACCAAAGAAATGGTTCAGTTTAGAGAGGTTTCCAGATTAGAGAGGTTCTATATGTACAGCAGATATAGAGAGTGGGACTTGAAAATATGCCCAGTTTAGAGAGGTTTTCAGAATACAGAGAGTTCGGTTTAGAGAGGTTTCACTATAGTGAAGAATTTTTGGTGCCCCATGGGATTCGTTATAATGAGATTCCACTGTATTATGTTTCTGTAAGTGTATTCATACTTATGCAGTATAATATTATGTATGTGCATGTGTGTGTTTGTGTGTGTGTGTGTGTGTGTGTGTGTGTGTGTGTGCGCGCGCGTGTGTGTGTACACACTGAATGAAACCATATGCCATTAATATAATTATCTTGAAGATATTGTAGTGTGTGTGTGTGTGTATAACCTTACAGTATTGTATTTCAAAGGCACCCGCAGGTGGTGTATTTCAAAGGCGGTGATGTCAGGACGGCTCATTATGCAATGCATTCTGAGGTTACCTAGCAATCATGCATTGACAGATTGCCCTATCAAGAAGCCCCACCTCTGTGTGTGCTATGTGTACACATACGTATGTCCTACAGTGCAGTCCACTTAAGCCCAACTTGCTTAACTGGAAGTTCTGGATAAGTTAAGGGATTTGTCCCTACTCGTTCAATGCTAAGATTCTGATAAGTGGAATTTGTTTTGCTGTCCCTATTGATTTGTCTTACGCATCCAGACTCCACTGTATGTATGTACATACAGTGGAACCTCTGAATAAAGGACACTTTGGGGACAACATATGTATGTACATACAGTGGAACCTCCGAATAAAGGACACTTTGAGGACAACATACGTATGTACATACAGTGGAACCTCCGAATAAAGGACAATTTGAGGACAACATACGTATGTACATACAGTGGAACCTCTGAATAAAGGACACTTTGAGGACAACATACGTATGTACATACAGTGGAACCTCTGAATAAAGGACACTTTGGGACAACATATGTATGTACATACAGTGGAACCTCTGAATAAAGGACACTTTGGGACAACATATGTACGTATGTAAATTCAGTTGATTTGTTATTTGAGATGTTTTCCTATTTGGGAGGTTCAAAATGTGTTGTAGGAATTAAACTGGGACCGCAAGTTTTGTCCTTTGTAGAGAGGTTTATTATACTGTGTCCTTATTTGGGAGAGTCCACTATGGAAGGTTTGGAAGAGTCCACTATGGGAAGTTTGGGAGAGTCCACTATGGGAGGTTTGGGAGAGTCCACTATGGGAGGTTTGAGAGAGTCCACTATGGGAGGTTTGGGAAAGGTTTGGGAAAGTCCATGATGGGAGGTTTGGGAGAGTCCACTATGGGAGGTTTGGGAGAGTCCACTATGGAGGTTTGGGAGAGTCCACTATGGGCGGTTTGGGAGAGTCCACTGTGGTGCCAAACTATGCAAATTTATTAAACTGCAGAATTTGTTAACCTGACATTCCAAGTGAAAACGATTGTGTTTCACAAACAAGTTTGCACTACGACCACTGATAAGTGCCGAGTTCAACACTCAATTGTGGATGAACTTCTTGCTGAAGTTTGGTGAGAAATTTCCCTAGACTTTTTGTCCCCACCTACGTATGTAGCTGTCTACTAGGTAGCTTGTGGGTGATAGGTAAGCAACAATGACAACAGTTGGCTGGTACAGCATTTGGTACACTGCGTACACACCTTATGCTTGTGTTCTGGCAGACGCATGTACGTACGTATGTATGTATGTGTGTATTTTCTCAGCTAGTAGAGAGGTTTAGCACTGTGTAAAACATAACATAACAGCTCACTACATCCATGCTAAAAAGTAGAGCATCTTTATTGACCGTTTTGATGTATTAAACTTTCTTAGTATGTTCTTGCTCATGTCTCATGGTGCTCCCCTCTCTGTTTCTCCTCCAACTGCTGCTTTTCAACCAGGCATTCCATTTGTGATAGTAGAAGCATGTCTTCAAGGTCCGAATCTTCCTCCGAATCAAGAAAAACTTATAAGAAATCTTTATCATTCTGTATCGCCATAACATAACATTTAACATAATATGTATTTCGACATTGCTAAAGCGAAAAGCGCATTAAGGTGGCGGGTCAGTCCGCCCACGGAATTTTCACAAAACTTTAGCTGTTATATCGATGCTACTGAACGATGTTAGTGCCACTGCTCTAAGTTATCTTATTGAGTTAATTATAAGACCTGTGTTGGCCAAAGAATAAATGACAAAAGTCATTCACTGAAGCAGAAATGGAGCTCTTTCCGTTCACTGTACTTTGACACTTTATCAAGTCAAATTGCAACGTAACAAGTGTACTTGGACACTAACTTGTAGCTCACCCTTGTATTTAAGATCGTATGTATGGAATTTGGGAATCTCTTCGGTTTAACAGAAAATCAACTATTTTGCATCACTGCGGGTGCA
>CAUJGJ010000487.1:315200-317700 GCA_963170055.1 Halisarca cf. caerulea
GTAGGATCAGCTACATACCTACATACTGTAGGATCAGCTACATACAGTACATACTGTAGGATCAGCTACGTACCTACATACTGTAAGATCAGCTAGATACCTACATACTGTAGGATCAGCTAGATACCTACATACTGTAGGATCAGCTACGTACCTACATACTGTAGGATCGGTAGGTTACGCAAGCGTTTTAGTTGTGCAGTTATGCAACTTTATACCAAATCGCATAATTAAAAATCGCACAGCTCTAAGCACCTACTGCGCATAGTCATGATGACAGCCAAAACGCATAACTAAGAAACGCACAATGAGTGTAGAGCACAAATGGTACAACTTTAGTGCCGAATAACTTACTGTAATAATACAGATCCTATGGTATGCCCATGCATCCCTCTCTATTCGGTACACGTGCACACGTACATACATACTGTACATACACATGTATGTATGTATGTACATGCTCACATACATACATATATACAGTGGAACCTGCCTAATCCAGCACCTCTATAAACCAGCATTCTCCTAAACTGGTCAAGGTTCTCTGGCCCCGACCATTAATTTGCCATACAAACTGACCTCTATAATCCAGCAACCTGCTAATCCAGCACTGTTTTACATTCCCCAATGGGTGCTGGATTAGACAGGTTTCACTGTATGTATGTATGTATGTACATGCACACGTACATACATACATACATACATACATACATGCATACATACATATGTATGTATGTACGTGCACACGTACATACATACGTATGTAGGGCCAGCAGAAGGTGTTTGCCGTAGATCAGTCCATAGATTGCGGTTGTTGCTGACACGCCATTTTGTCTGATTAGTATTCACATAATAATGAGTGTCACAGGTAAAAATGGCCACCCCAGTGCAACTGCAAGGCTGAAATACAAGTCAATTTTTTGCACTAGGCTATGTTTTTTGTAGAGATAGCTCTATGAATGATGTATATATTTTCATGTAATGGGAACAAAAGAATTAAATAATGAAAATATTTGGTTAGATCCTCATTTAAGCCACTTTTAAGTGATTTTTTTCTAAGACTTACCTAAATGTTGATCCAGCCATGACCTGACCAACTGGATCGGTTTCGCTGGCCCTTTTATATGGACAGTAAAATCTTACAAATTACAACCTTAATTTTCCAGTGAAAATGTTCTATTTATCCAAAAGTTCTAATTAATTAACCAACCATATATGTCTTCCATAAATTAATTTTGGATTGATCCATTAATTGATGTTTGAATTAAGCCAGATATTTTAATTATTGTGATTCTAATTATCGTTATTACGAGTATCACAAGTTATCTATTTCCGTTGTGTATGCATTGGGAAAAACCACGAAGATGTGTGTTATTTGAGTTTGTGAATTTGACCGATTTTGTTCGTACTGAGATATGGGCTTCTCGGTTTCCCCTTGGGATTCTTATTAATCTCAATAAAGGCCATATGTTTCATGAATGGTGATGAGCAAAAAGACAGTTGTGTGACATCGCTTCGCTATCAGATTGGAACTTTTTTTTCTATTTTCTTGTCCGCTTCATACATTTTATATCATATAGGTTCTGTAGCAACCCAACTAGCCTACCACTTTGACTTTAGCCCTGTCTCGTGAGTACTGCGCTTTGCATACATCTAGTTTTACTGTATTTTGTTGGACTGGCACAGAGGGAGAGTAGCATTCCACCTTTGCTATGGCAAACAGCCGACCATATTAACGTGTATTGCTAGGGCCAGGACTTTTTCAAAATAGGTCAGCCATTTCTGTTGCAGGGGCGGCGGCACATGTTGCAAAGCGAGGGGGCTCAAGTTTCTGCCCAACTGAATTGGTCTAGTCCTACAATGGTCTTCCATGTGTGCGTGCTTTCAATGAATCAAAATGGCAGATTTCGTATTGAATAAAATGGCAGTTCCATACACGGGAACAATAATTCCATAGTGTTTGCTTTGAGATTGGAGTATTTTGAGGTACACTACTCATATTACTAGTTATAATTTAGTTAGTATCATTCGTAGTAATATATATCAGAGGTCCTTTGGATTGTACAAGTATCTAACTTTGCATATTCTTGATAGTTTTTTTTTCAGTCTTGGATTAAGGTGGGGGAGGGGGGCTATGCCCCTCTGTTTTGAAGAGTGGAGGGGCTTGGGCCCCCCCTGCTCCCTTGTTCTGCCGGCCCTGTGTTGGTCACTACTTACGTATGTAAGTCCCATTGTACTGAATGTACTGAATGTTATTGATTTTATGAAAATGGTGCTTGTGGGTTGATATCAGGGCTCAACTCTCAGTTGCAGTAGTTCTGAGCATTTTACACACAGCATATTGTACAGGAACTTGGCTGACTCTACTCAGTTAAGTTTGTAAAATGGCCAACCTATCTTAATTTTATTCAAATATACATAGTCAAGTTTTGTAGGTAAGATGGTCAACTCACCTTAAGTTTGATCAGGCATAGTCAAGTTTTGTTGGTAAAATGGCCAA
>CAUJGJ010000487.1:327700-330200 GCA_963170055.1 Halisarca cf. caerulea
ACATTCAGTATACAGTGGGACCTTGATAATCTGACACTCTGTGGGCAACAAGTAACATTCAGTATACAGTGGGACCTTGGTAATCTGACACTCTGTGGGCAACAAGTAACATTCAGTATACAGTGGGACCTTGGTAATCTGACACTCTGTGGGCAACAAGTAACATTCAGTATGCAGTGGGACCTTGATAATCTGACACTCTGTGGGCAACAAGTAACATTCAGTGTACAGTGGGACCTCGATAATCTGACACTCTGTGGGCAACAAGTAACATTCAGTGTACAGTGGGACCTCGATAATCTGACACTCTGTGGGCAACAAGTAACATTCAGTATACAGTGGGACCCTGATAATCTGACACTCTGTGGGCAACAAGTAACATTCAGTATAGAGTGGGACCTTGATAATCTGACACTCTGTGGGCAACAAGTAACATTCAGTATACAGTGGAACCTTGATAATCTGACACTCTGTGGGCAACAAGTAACATTCAGTATGCAGTGGGACCTTGATAATCTGACACTCTGTGGGCAACAAGTAACATTCAGTGTACAGTGGGACCTCGATAATCTGACACTCTGTGGGCAACAAGTAACATTCAGTATACAGTGGGACCCTGATAATCTGACACTCTGTGGGCAACAAGTAACATTCAGTATGCAGTGGAACCTTGATAATCTGACACTCTGTGGGCAACAAGTAGCATTCAGTGTACAGTGGGACCTTGATAATCTGACACTCTGTGGGCAACAAGTAACATTCAGTATACAGTGGGACCCTGATAATCTGACACTCTGTGGGCAACAAGTAACATTCAGTGTACAGTGGGACCTTGGTAATCTGACACTCTGTGGGCAACAAGTAACATTCAGTATGCAGTGGGACCTTGATAATCTGACACTCTGTGGGCAACAAGTAACATTCAGTGTACAGTGGGACCTCGATAATCTGACACTCTGTGGGCAACAAGTAACATTCAGTGTACAGTGGGACCTCGATAATCTGACACTCTGTGGGCAACAAGTAACATTCAGTGTACAGTGGGACCTCGATAATCTGACACTCTGTGGGCAACAAGTAACATTCAGTATGCAGTGGAACCTTGATAATCTGACACTCTGTGGGCAACAAGTAACATTCAGTATACAGTGGGACCTTGGTAATCTGACACTCTGTGGGCAACAAGTAACATTCAGTATGCAGTGGGACCTTGATAATCTGACACTCTGTGGGCAACAAGTAACATTCAGTATACAGTGGGACCTCGATAATCTGACACTCTGTGGGCAACAAGTAACATTCAGTATGCAGTGGAACCTTGATAATCTGACACTCTGTGGGCAACAAGTAACATTCAGTATGCAGTGGAACCTTGATAATCTGACACTCTGTGGGCAACAAGTAGCATTCAGTGTACAGTGGGACCTTGATAATCTGACACTCTGTGGGCAGCAAGTAACATTCAGTATGCAGTGGAACCTTGATAATCTGACACTCTGTGGGCAACAAGTAACATTCAGTATACAGTGGGACCTTGATAATCTGACACTCTGTGGGCAACAATTAACATTCACTATACAGTGGAACCTTGATAATCTGACACTCTGTGGGCAACAAGTAACATTCAGTATACAGTGGGACCTTGATAATCTGACACTCTGTGGACAGCAAGTAACATTCAGTATACAGTGGGACCTTGATAATCTGACACTCTGTGGACAGCAAGTAACATTCAGTACACAGTGGAACCTTGATAATCTGACACTAAAACAGTGTGGTTGGGTGCTGTATGTCAGTCAGCTGTGTGTAGCAGAGTGATTGTAGCTGTACAGTGTAGGAAGGCTGTCGGGTCGTCAAGGCTGCAGTGTGCTGTATGGGCTATGTACACACAGTGATACCTCTGTAATCTGACACCTCAGTAATCCAACATTCTCTCTAATCTGACCACATTCTGAGGGGCAATCACCATGTTTGACTGTACTAAGAAGCACTGGATAATCTGGCAACCTCTGTAATCTGACGTCCATTTTGAGGCCCGTGGAATGTGGGATTATGGAGATGTCACTGTGTAGAATGTGAGGTGTGGCAGCTTGTGTGCTTTGGTTGTCTATGTATGGTAGTGTGTGTGTGCATGTGTGGGTGTGGGAGTGTACATGTGTGTGTACTGTATATGTGTGTGTGTGTGTGAGTGTGTGGGTGATGCAGTATGTGTGTGGATGGGTGTGTGTACGTACATACGTATGTGTGTGAATGTGTGGGTGTGTGGGTGTACGTACATATGTGTGTGTATGGGTGTGTATGTGTGTGTGTGTGTGTGTGTGTGTGTGTGTGTGTGTGTGTGTGTGTGTGTGTGTGTGTGTGTGTATGGGTGGGTGTGTGGGTGTACATACATACATACATATGTGTGTGTGTGTATGGGTGTGTGTGGAGGGTGTGGGTGTGTGTATGTTGGCAGGTACAGCATATGTAGGAGCCCAAGTATGTTTAGTGTATGGTTGCA
>CAUJGJ010000487.1:345200-350200 GCA_963170055.1 Halisarca cf. caerulea
GTACCTCCACTAGTGTGTGTACAGTAGGACCTCTGCTAGTGTGTGTACAGTGGGACCTCTACTAGTGTGTGTACAGTAGGACCTCTACTAGTGTGTGTACAGTAGGACCTCTACTAGTGTGTGTACAATAACTCATAATATGTTCTTTATCCCATTCCAGGGTTCCATTTCCAATGATTCAAATGGGTATGTGTCTGCTGACTGCCCCTCCCCCTCCTCCTTCGACTATTCAGCCCACTCTCTCAACATGGCCAACGCTCCTAATGTACCCACGTTTGGACGACACAACTTTGTTCCCCGCAGCAGCACCACTTCCACCCTCCCCACTTCACCCAGCACATATGCATCATCGGAGCACGTCATGTCATCGACTGTCGGCCTCCTTCGTTCCACTTCCCCCTCCCAATATCCTCCTAGAAGCCGAAAGTACCTTCCAGTAAATGAGACTACAGTTTGAAGTGATGGTAATGATTTAACTAATTCCGGAAGTCCTTATATCTTTATGAATGGTTGTATCTACTTAGTGTTCTTCAGCTTTTTTGTTCCCATTGTATGTTACGTTATATTGTCATTTCCACATCAAGCGCACGCACACACATTTGCACACTTTTACATGTGTACGCATGTACACACATGATGTATACACACATACATACATACAATGCCGGCACGCCCTGCTTACCTATGCAGGAACATGCACGCAATTGAATCACACACACACACACACACACACACACACACACACACACACACACACACACGCACACACCTTTTAATTGATTAACGCGCATTTCCCATGGTCCATTGCGCATCGTTCACGCTAACAGTTTATTTTTGTCTGTGTTTGTCTTTGATACGATGTTGGATTCAATAACACTCCTTTTTTGGCTCTTAATTTGAAAAAAAATCAAATTCTCGTAACTATCGATTATTAAATAATGTTATGAACGATTATGTCATATTATGCGTAGATACACATACATGTTTATATTGTTGTATTTACATTGTTATTAAATAAATCATGTTTACTCCCAATTGTCGTAGTATCACTTGTTCTCGCTGTCACAAGAGACTTTCAACGGCTGAAAACATATCTACTGTACAGCACTGCACACTCTACTGTACTGTAGCAGGGCCTCTGACATACGTATCTACAGTAGAGCACTGTGCACTCTACTGTAGCAGGGCCTCTGACATATCTACTGTGCAGCACTGCATACTCTACTGTACTGTAGCAGGGCCTCTGACATATCTACTGTACAGCACTGCATACTCTACTGTACTGTAGCAGGGCCTCTGATAGTGGACTCTCGGGAGAACCGACAGAAATCATAGGCGTATAAAGCAAGGGGGGCAGGTGGCCACCCACTCACTTTTAGCAAATAGGGTCCCAATGTCGTGCGTGTGTCCACATGCTGCCCCCTCACTGGTGCGAGTGTTCCTACACCCCTGGAAGTAGCATGAACCTCCGTACACAGGACAGGTCTTACAATTCCAGGTATATAGTCCTCCCTGTGATCCCAGTAGAGTGAACATTCGTTAATCTGCCACAATCGCATAGTTAGGGACATATTTTGGCAGGATAATGATATGGGGGATTATGAATTAGTGGTTATTGCAGCGTTATCACTGTTCTCGTGGCACTGTATGTACATTCATAGCACTATACAATTACAGACACAAAGTACTGTACACTGAAGGCTCGGAGGGTGAGGATTAGAAGGCAAGGGGAACACATTATTATTCAAATCAAAGAATAACAATGATACAAAAGAAAGTCCTCGGTCACAGGGTTTACCATACTGTGTGTGCAGCTTGGATACTGAACACCAAAGGCTCGGAGGGTGAAGATTTGAAGACAATGGTCAGATACCGTTAGCAATTCAGCCTACACCGGAAAACCCTACTCTATGTAAGTTACAAGGGATGATTAAAAACGATGGTAGAGAAGTTGAGGCCAACTCTAGAACGCTGTCATTGCAGCTAACATCTTCAAAATTTGCACAGTAGGTGGCGGATAATCTGTTATTAAAATTCACACCTAAGAACTGATTGGTTCAAGAAAGATATGGCGGATTACTACTGCCATACATTTGAATGTGGTTGAAAAAATAATGGCAGATGAAGAGGTTTCCCGGGTCATGCACTGGGGGGGGGAGGGGATCACCCAGGGGCGGATTAACCAGGGGGGGATCACCCAGGGGCGGATTAACCAGGGGGCAGATCACCCAGGGGCGGATTAACCGGGGGGCGGATCACCCAGGGGCGGATTAACTGGGGGGCGGATCACCCAGGGGCGGTTTAACCAGGGGACGGATCACCCAGGGGGCGCAGATTAACCAATATTCTCTGCACTTTAGAACCTCCACAGCAGACACGCTCCCTACAAAGGACATGCAAGAATAGCAGAATTCATATTGTCCTATATACAATTCACACTCACTACATCCTCTGATAGTGGACTCTCCCAAACCTCCCATAGTGGACTCTCCCAAACCTCCCATAGTGGACTCTCCCAAACCTCCCATAGTGGACTCTCTCAAACCTCCCACAGTGGACTCTCCCAAACCTCCCATAGTGGACTCTCCTGAATAATTAAGGACACAATATAATAACCTCTCTACAAAGGATGTGACTTAAGGTCCCATTTTGAACCTCACAAAGAGGATGACATCCTTACAAAGGACAAATAGAGCTGTCCCAAAGTGTCCTTTATTTGGAGGTCCAACTGTATTTATAAATACAGTTAAACCTCGTAAACACGAAACTCAGGGGACTGCATGTGCTGAAATTTCATCTTAACAGTATTTCATGTAAACAGTACTACATGTTATGCTTGGACCTGTACTTGGACTTGGCTAGCATTTCATGTTAAAAGATATTTCATGTTAAGCAGTTTCATGGTAACAAGGTTCGACTGTATATGTATATATATTATATACATAGTATGTGTGTGTGTGTGTGTGTGTGTGTGTGTGTGTGTGTGTGTGTGTGTGTGTGTGTGTGTGTGTGTACTTATTATGCATGAACTGCGCACCATGGTGAATCATCTATGATCTGACTCCTTATAATGCAGCATTCTTCTGACTTACCTAGGCCTCGTCATACCAGACTATACTAAGAGTCACTTGATAATCCGACAACCTCTGTCTTCTGAGGCACACCCACCTTACTAGGCTACTCTAAGAGTCACTTGATAATCCGACAACCTCTGTCTTCTGAGGTGCACCCACCATACCAGACTATACTAAGAGTCACTTGATAATCCAACAACCTCTGTCTTCTGAGGTGCACCCACCATACCAGACTATACCAAGAGTCACTTGATAATCCAACAACCTCTGTCTTCTGAGGTACACCCACCATACCAGACTACTCTAAGAGTCACTTGATAATCCAACAACCTCTGTACTCTGACACCCTTTATAATTGTTACCCACAGAGTGTCAGATTATCAAGGTTCCACTGTACACTGAATGTTACTTGTTGTCCACAGAGTGTCAGATTATCAAGGTTCCACTGTATACTGAATGTTACTTGTTGTCAGATTATGAAGGTTCAGAGAGATATCATGCACTCTTAGGGATGGCTAAAGATGCATGTGGCCTTTGGGAAAGTGGTTCTGTTGAGGGATCATGCAAGTACCTACTGCGTCTGGTGAAACCTTAAGTGTAACAGCCACTACAATATATACTATTGGAAATGGCATTTTTGTGGCAGATTAGTGCTAGGGTTGGTGGATTAGAGGGGTTGGCAGATTAGAGGGGTTGGTGGAGTAGAGGGGTTGGCAGATTAGAAGGGTTGGTGGAGTAGAGGGGTTGGTGGAGTAGAGGGGTTGGTGGAGTAGAGGGGTTGGTGGAGTAGAGGGGTTGGTGGAGTAGAGGGGTTGGTGGAGTAGAGGGGTTGGTGGAGTAGAGGGGTTGGAGGAGTAGAGGGGTTGGTGGAGTAGAGGGGTTGGTGGAGTAGAGGGGTTGGTGGGTTAGAGGGGTTGGCAGATTAGCTAGAGGGTTGGTGGATGAGGTGGTGGTAGAGTGTGGTGTTAGAGTGGCTGGTGGTTTAGAGGGGTTAGTGGAGTAGAGGGTTTGGTATTGCGCAATTGTGAATTTGGTTTCATCATAACTACCGTGGGGGGGGGGGGGGTCATGCAGTTAAGGGCAGATTGTTAAGGTGGTATCACTGCATGTTCCTGCATACTCATGTGTGTGTGATGAAGTCTATGGGGGGGGGGGGGGGGGGCATGCACACACACAGAATATACAGTACATGCTGTGAATATAGGAGTGTCAGATTATCAAAGGCTTGGAGTGGTGAGGCCCGCTGCACCTTGAGCTTGCTGTGTAAGGAGTGTCAGATTATCAAGCAGGAGGCTTGTTTTTTATGGCTATGTTTCTGTTGACCTGTTACGCTGGTTTGCATGGAGCAACACACAACACACAGTACACCACAGTTAGCCGACACAACGAGTAAACCAAAACTGTCCAGTAAAGCAAGTTTTTGGTAAATTTAGACAGTGAAGTGTGTGTGTGTGTGTGTGTGTGTGTGTGTGTGTGTGTGTGTGTGTGTGTGTGTGTGTGTGTGTGTATGTGTGTGTGTGTGCAGTTGGCGTGAGAGGTTGGTTAGTAATCTCTTGTGAAGCTTAAGCCTGTTGCCAGCAGGTGGTGCTTTTAGAGGATGAAAGCTGTGACCCTCAGCAGCTTACAGGTAAAATCATACCTGTCAGCCTCAACCACTGGAAACATTTAATATGCCTTGAATATTTCATTTATCAGACTCTTAGTGGGATACTGTTCATCAGCTGGTGCCCTAGATGCTATTAGCCTGGATATTACCGAGTTGGGTTGGGAATTACTGCTGTTGTGAGTTAGGTGGATACGCCATCGCTCTCCAGCAACAGCCCATTCCTCTCCATCTCGTGGGGGCTGCAACCCCACAGATGGGCAACCCCTGAATGCACGAGGGGGCCATCAGGCACGGTGGGGGTAGCTGGGCCCATATCCAGC
>CAUJGJ010000487.1:362700-367700 GCA_963170055.1 Halisarca cf. caerulea
TAGTACACACTCCTCACTCTGTCCCTACCTCATGTGAAGTACACAGACTAGTACACACTCCTCACTCTGCCCCTACCTCATGTACAGTACACAGACTAGTACACACTCCTCACTCTGTCCCTACCTCATGTACAGTACGCAGACTAGTACATACTCCTCACTCTGTCCCTACCTCATGTGAAGTCCACAGACTAGTACACACTCCTCACTCTGCCCCTACCTCATGTACAGTACACAGACTAGTACACACTCCTCATTCTGTCCCTACCTCATGTACAGTACACAGACTAGTACACACTCCTCACTCTCTCCCCACCTCATGTGAAGTCCACAGACTAGTACACACTCCTCACTCTGTCCCTACCTCATGTACAGTACACAGACTAGTACACACTCCTCACTCTGTCCCTACCTTATGTACGGTACGCAGACTAGTACACACTCCTCACTCTCTCCCCACCTCATGTACGGTACGCAGACTAGTATGTACTCCTCTTTCAGATAGTACCAGCTAGAGATAAGCATGGCAAATATTGAAGTTGCTTTTAGAGGGCACATCGAATAATGTCAGAATGAGTCTAATACCTTTGTATGTACATGTATGTATGTACATATATGTATGTACATATATGTATGTACATGTATGTATGTACATGTACGTATGTACATGTATGTATGTGCATGTATGTATATACATGTATGTATATACATGTATGTATGTACATGTATGTATGTACATGTATGTATGTACATGTATGTATGTACATGTATGTATATACATGTATGTATATACATGTATGTATGTACATGTATGCATGTACATGTATGTATGTACATGTATGTATATACATGTATGTATGTACATGTATGTATATACATGTATGTATATACATGTATGTATGTACATGTATGTATGTACATGTATGTATGTACATGTTTGTATGTACATGTATGTATATACATGTATGTATATACATGTATGTATGTACATGTATGTATGTACATGTATGTATGTACATGTACGTATGTATGTACATGTATGTATGTACATGCTGAAATCTTGCACTTGACAGAACGCTAGCTAAGGTACAGTATGTTAGATACTCTGACACGATGTGCTGCAGTGAAACCTCTGTACGTGTAATCCGACACCTCTATAATCCGACACCTCTATAATCCGACACTCTCTCTAATCCGACCATCTGATCGATGAGGTACAGTCGCCATATTAAAGTATAACGAGAGTCACTCTCTAATCCGATAACCTCCTAATCTGACACCTTCTCAAGCACCATTATCAAGTGCCGGATTAGAGAGGGTTCACAGCACGTTGGAAAGTATCAGTTTCCTCTGTCCATATGCAGAATGATGTACTGTAGCTCTGGAGTGCAGAATGATGTACTGTAGCTCTGGAGTACATGTACAGAATGATGTACTGTAGCTCTGGAGTACATGTACAGAATGATGTACTGTAGCTCTGGAGTACATGTACAGAATGATGTACTGTAGCTCTGGAGTGCATACGCATACATAATGATGTACTGTAGCTCTGGAGTGCAGAATGATGTACTGTAGCTCTGGAGTGTATACGTATACAGAATGATGTACTGTAGCTCTGGAGTGCATGAAGGTTTTGGAGATGTTGAAGTTTACAATGAAAAGCAATTAATTAGCATTTATTTCAAGTACATTGCTGCCATTGTGAAAGCACTTTTGTTTCTTCAATCCAATGTTCTGAGTGATTTTGTGATGTGTGTGTATACAAGAGAGTGTGTGTGTGTGTGTGTTTGTGTGTGTGTGTGTGTGTTTTGTGTGTGTGTAGTGTGTGTGTGTGTGTGTGTGTGTGTGTGTGTGTGTGTGTGTGTGTGTGTGTGTGTGTGTGTGTGTGTGTGTGTGTGTGTGTGTGTGTGTGTGTGTGTGTGTGTGTGTGTGTTTTGTGTGTGTGTAGTGTGTGTGTGTGTGTGTGTGTGTGTGTGTGTGTGTGTGTGTGTGTGTGTGTGTGTGTGTGTGTGTGTGTGTGTGTGTGTGTGTGTGTGTGTGTGTGTGTGTGTGTGTGTGTGTGTGTGTGTGTTTTGTGTGTGTGTAGTGTGTGTGTGTGTGTGTGTGTGTGTGTGTGTGTGTGTGTGTGTGTGTGTGTGTGTGTGTGTGTGTGTGTGTGTGTGTGTGTGTGTGTGTGTGTGTGTGTGTGTGTGTGTGTGTGTGTGTGTGTGTGTGTGTGTGTGTGTATGCATGTAACAAGTACTAAAAGTAGACCATGGTGCTGTGTGTAGCTAAAGTACAGCCACCTCCTTCAACAGAACACCACTGCTCTGTCCCATTTGAAGGTCCTCACACTGACATGTGTACAGTTGAATCCTCCGAAATAAGGACACCTCCATATAAACAGGACAGCTTACTGTGGTCCCAATGGTGTCCTTATTATAGAGGTTCCACTGTACAGGACTGTGTACTGTGGTCCCAATGGTGTCCTTATTGTAGAGGTTCCACTGTACAGGACTGTGTACTGTGGTCCCAATGGTGTCCTTATTGTAGAGGTTCCACTGTACAGGACTGTGTACTGTGGTCCCAATGGTGTCCTTATTGTAGAGGTTCCACTGTACAGGACTGTGTACTGTGGTCCCAATGGTGTCCTTATTGTAGAGGTTACGCTGTGATTCATCCTCAGCCGCACCTACCAGGCACTGCACATCACACTATGTGGGCAGTAGTCAGGTTGTGGCTGACCAATTCCAGCCTGAACTATTCTGTGCCTGTTTTCCTGTGATTTCCCACTCCACTCAGCCCACAATCACTAACCACTACCGAAGTAATGACTGTTGCTGTGTGTGCATGTGCATGCATGCATGTGTGTGTGTGTGTGTGTGTGTGTGTGTGTGTGTGTGTGTGTGTGTGTGTGCTTGTGTGTGTGTGTGTATGTGCCTGTATGTGTGTGTGCCTGTGTGTGTGTGCATATGTGCGTGCTTGTGTGTATGTGTGTGTGTATGTGTGTTGTGTGTGTGTTTGTTGATGTGTGTGTGCGTCTGTGTGTGTGTGCCTGTGTGTGTGTGTGCCTGTGTGTGTGTGCCTGTGTGTGTGTGTGTGCGTGTGTGTGTGTGTGTGTGTGTGTGTGTGTGTGTGTGTGTGTATGTGTGTGTGTGTGTGTGTGTGTGTGTGTGTGTATGTGTGTGTGTGTGTGTGTGTGTGTGTGTATGTGTGTGTGTGTGTGTGTGTGTGTGTGTGTGTGTGTGTGTGTGTGTGTGTGTACACATGCAATACCTCTTATGCATATAGTCATGATGCATGAAAATAGATACTGGTAGGTATGTGGATGGCTATATAGGCTTATACAGTACGTAGGCCTACATGCATACATTTTAACAGTATATTTTCCCATGTATTGTGTGTATACACATGAAGGTACATACATAACATTGTGTGTGTATTCTCACAGTGTGTGTATTGTATGTACATGAGTACCCCACAAGCCGACCACTTCACCTTTCTCACATGACATTCACACACGTACGGGCAGTGTGAGACATATCTCGAGGAGCGGTACAGCTTCCAGTCCCGTCCTCCAAATGGCTGCATTTCAATAGCTTCGTAATTGGCCAAATAATGGAAATTGTGACGAGAACACACAACATCTATAGCTTCCTTTCTGCCTCTTGTTTTGAAAACATACTTCATGATTCAGTGTGTTTATGTGTGTGTGTGTGTGTGTGTGTGTGTGTGTGTGTGTGTGTGTGTGTGTGTGTGTGTGTGTGTGTCAGTATAGTCACCTTCCTGTGTTCTGTCTAATGGGAGGTTTGTATCTGTTTGCTGCGTGTTGACTGCATTCCATTGCTAATGAACCGTGCAAACTATCCCAGCTTTAGTGAACACCCTACTCATGCACATTCAGATGCTTCCTGGTTATCAGGGCATTGGCCCAGAAACACCCTTTTGTATTTTGTCTACTCTGTGGGAATATCTCCTGCCTTGCCATATGTTGAGATCTGCTCATTGTTGCAGACTGTACTGAGAGGACCTCTATAATCTACCCACATGTTGAGATCTCCCCATCATTGTAGACTGTACTGAGAGGACCTCTATAATCTACCCACATGTTGAGATCTCCCCATCATTGTAGACTGTACTGAGTGGACCTCTATCATCTACCCACATGTTGAGATTTCCCCATCACTGTAGACTCTGTAGACTGTACTGAGTGGACCTCTATAATCTACCCACATGTTGAGATCTCCCCATTATTGTAGACTGTACCGAGTGGACCTCTATAATCTACCCACATGTTGAGATCTCCCCATCATTGTAGACTGTATTGAGAGGACCTCTATAATCTACCCACATGTTGAGATCTCCCCATCATTGTAGACTGTATTGAGAGGACCTCTATAATCTACCCACATGTTGAGATCTCTCCATCATTGTAGACTGTATTGAGAGGACCTCTATAATCTACCCACATGTTGAGATCTCCCCATTATTGTAGACTGTACCGAGTGGACCTCTATAATCTACCCACATGTTGAGATCTCCCCATCATTGTAGACTGTATTGAGAGGACCTCTATAATCTACCCACATGTTGAGATTTCTCCATCATTGTAGACTGTACTGAGAGGACCATAATTTATAATGCTTAATGGTAGAATTGAGAATGTACACACATGCAGCACATGGTAATGGGTGTGTTATGTGTGGGAGAGAGAAGGTGCTACTTGTGAGGGTGAACCTGGGGGAATCTAGCTGATACAAATTGAAAACCAAATACGCAAACGGATATCAAATACATAAACGGAAATCACATACGAAATTGGAAATCAAATATGAAATTGGAAATCAAATATGAAATTGGAAATCAAAATGTTGGTACCTCATATATTCAGAACCTTGAGTAATGCATGTACATGTATATGTGCATGTACATGTTACTGAATTTCTCAATTTATGAAACTGTCACACTTCACTTTGGAAGGAAGCTAGCTCAAGTGTGGAAATTGGCAGTTTAGTGAAAAC
>CAUJGJ010000487.1:387700-400200 GCA_963170055.1 Halisarca cf. caerulea
GAAGGAAGGAAAGGGAAAGCCCCTGAAGTGACCATATGTATGTTATACTCTTCACAAGCACTAAAACTACCACAAGTCACCTTTTGGGCAATTGCCTATGCCTAAATGCACCTTACACCATTTTGTTTTTGCATCATCCCTTCATATGGAGAGCCATCATACTCCATACTAGGTAGGGGTCACAATGAAAAATATCATTGCTGTCAAAAACATGCGAAAATCATGTGTTAGGTGAAAATCAGTACGGTGAATCTAATGGAGGTAACCGCTTTTCGATTGGCTGATTTATGACCAAGTTATGCGTAAAATCATAACTTTGGTGTAGCACAGATGGTTTAAGTAGGGCAATCTCCTCCAATTTTCTACCATGGATAACCGAGGGATGAATCAACCTTGCACAGTGTGAAGGTTTGTTTTGTGTATGTTTTGAGCTTGTAAGGACGTTTAGTGTGGAACTTTTCATGACCCCCATCCGACATATGCAAGGATAACTGTCCGAAATACACCTTTTCTTTCCCTTTCCTAGTTGATCATGACAGTGGTGAGTATCTGCTACAATTTTGGATCCATTTCATGTAACTCCACATTGGTGGAAAGTAATCTTCCAGCGCATTGCACCAAAATTATGATTAATTTTTCTGCGTAACTTGGTCATACTTCGACTGATCGAAAAATGGTTACCACCATTAGATTCGCCGTACTGACTTCCATCTAAAACATCAGTTTCGGATGTTTCCGACAGCAATGAATTTTACGTTGTGACTCCTATTCCAGAGTATAGCTCATTCACTCAGCCTGATCTCTCTATCATTTTATTTGTTACTACATCTTTTTAACCAAACTTTCTTATTTTTGGAATCTTCATAGTCCTTGTTTCTTTTGTGTTTTGCCCTTTGCCACTTTTTCTTTTCTGGGTGCCACTTAGCCTCTGGCTAAAGGTTCCCCAGGTTAAATAAGAATACCTGATACCTGATGCAGTCAGACCTCACTTATCCACACACAGCCGTTCTGGATGAAATTGTGGATAAAGTGAGGGAACTGAATAAACGAAGGAGCAGTAGTATAGTGTACAGTAGGATTATTGCAGATTTGTTTCAACAAAAACTACTGCAGAAGGTGAGGGAACTGGATATCTGATGTGTGGATAAGTGAGGTCTCACTGCACGCGGCCCCCTAAAGATAGCATACTGAAATATAACACAGTGGAACTCCTCTATCCCGGACACCTTGGAACCAGCAAGGGCTGTCCTGATTACTGAGGTGTCCTCATTTCTGTGGCAAGGCATAATGAATGATTTGGTTCCAGTGGCATGTGTCCACATAAGAGGGGTGTCCCCAATTCAGGGGTCTGGATTAGAGGGGTGTCTGCAATTCAGGGGTCTGGATTAGAGGGGTGTCTACAATTCAGGGTCTGGATTAGAGGGGTGTCTACAATTCAGGGGTCTGGATTAGAGGGGTGTCTGCAATTCAGGGGTCTGGATTAGAGGGGTGTCTGCAATTCAGGGGTCTGGATCAGAGGGGTGTCTGCAATTCAGGGGTCTGGATCAGAGGGGCCGGTGTCTGCAATTCAGGGGTCTGGATTAGAGGGGTGTCTGCAATTCAGGGGTCTGGATTAGAGGGGTGTCTGCAATTCAGGGGTCTGGATTAGAGGGGTGTCTGCAATTCAGGGGTCTGGATTAGAGGGGTGTCTGCAATTCAGGGGTCTGGATTAGAGGGGTGTCTGCACTTCAGGGGGCTGGATAAGAGGGGGTCCACTGTACTACATAGTCCTGCTCTACACTATACTACTGCTCCCTCGTCGATCCAGTTTCCCACTGTACCGGTATTCTTGGTGTATGGCTGAACAGCTGCTTGGAAGTCGGCACTCTTGTTCTGAAAGAACCATCCGAAGTCTTTTGGATCTGTGAGGAATGTTATGTACTTCCCGGCTGCATGAATGGTGAAGATGTCACCAAGCTGCAGCAAGAGATGTTAAACAGGTTGACATGTGTGAGCGTACATGTGTGTGTGTGTGTGTGTGTGTGTGTGTGTGTGTGTGTGTGTGTGTGTGTGTGTGTGTGTGTGTGTGTGTGTGTGTGTGTGTGTGTGTGTGTGCATGTGTGTGTGTGTGTGTGTGTGTGTGTGTGTGTGTGTGTGTGTGTGTGTGTGTGTGTGTGTGTGTGTGTGCATGTGTGTGTGTACATGCATGTGTGTGTGTGTGCATGCATGCATACATGTGTGTGTGTGTGTGTGTGTGTGTGTGTGTGTGTGTGTGTGTGTGTGTGTGTGTGTGTGTGTGTGTGTGTGTGTGTGTGTGTGCTTGTATAGCACATCGGAAACTTGAAGCTGTGTCTCACTTCAATCTGGGTGTGTGTGTGCTTGTATAGCGCATCGGAAACTTGAAGCTGTGTCTCACTTCAATCTGGGTTCGCCGGATCACGTTAAGTGGCTCCTTCCCAAATTCGATTGCACAACCAAGCCAAGGAATGCATCCCGTTTTCAGTGGAGGGACTTTGGAAGTCCTACTCTGCCTTAACGCGCCAAATACTGCCAGCAGGAATATGGCGGAAATGCTCAATACAACAAAAAAAGCTGGAAAACAAATCCACATCCTTCTAGAACGGCTTGAAATGAAAAGCACAGAAGAATAGTTTCGAAATGTGAGAGTTCTTTGAGCTGTCCCAATATGCAACAACAGAGGAGGACGGACCATATAAAAACTCGACATAATCACGTGATGTCCACTATTGGCGAGGGGCTGCGAGGAGTATGTTTCGTGTGAGTTTCCAACCTCGTCCCGTTTTGGCCAAATAAGTGTCATTCCTAAATGTTCTTCTCGCATTTGAACTGAACTGTTTTACCTGCCTTTTCACCTGTACTGTCTTTTTAACCAGGTAACAACAGTCGGTCGTGCGTGGATCCAGAGAGCTATGACAGCTAAAGGTGGTCCCCCGTATGCCACCATGGCTTCGTGGACTGGCCAAGAACCCCTTCAGCAAGACGACCCGGAAGTGTATGGTATTCTTCAGAAGGAGAAAGCCAAGCAGAAGAGCGGTATCGTGTTAATCCCTTCCGAGGTGGGCTACTTTAATACTTGTTAGTGTAGTTAGAATGAGCAACGAAGTTGCTTGGATGGGTACTGCGTTTAGCTTGTTTTTGAGGAACATTGTACTCTACGTATGTAAAACTCGTTCAGGACTTTATTTGTCGAGGGTTATTATTAGTTCAGGTGCGTCAAAAGAATTTCGTGCTGTGACAAAAGACATTGTTCGCACATGTAGCATCGTCATGTATTGACACCCAATGGTTACTATTTTTGCCAAATATGGATGTTGCGTCCGCCATTTTATCTGAACTCTTGTACCCGCGAGTGTGTCGTCATTAATTAACGGTGAATGATCTCGGGTTTGATAAAATCGTCTAAAAGGTCACCAAATAGGAGGGGGGGGGGGGGGCACCCTGTTTACCTTTACTACCTTTACTAGTAAGTGTTATCATATCTTTTAAGAATTAGCTCATATTGGAATGATTTTCTTTGTGGGTGAATATATCGTAGATGTGGATTTTTCTACGGGCTTAAAATTTTGCTAATATTGCATACTGAAGAACATTTGCGATCTAATTTTTGCGGTTGATACTGTACACATACAATACCTACACAGACAAGGGCAGCGGTTGACACTGTACACATACAATACCTACACAGACAATGGCAGCAAATGACTCCTAAATTTTTGCGATCACAGCCTAAACCTGCTAGTTAGCAAAAGTATCATCCTAGCAAAATAATCAGCATCTACGGTATGTACTGGAGAATTTGGTTAGTAAGCACAATTTGAGGCTCTGTCTGTGTTATTCAATGCTGTACATGAGGCAGGGAGATAGCAAGGAACGTAGTTAGATCTCACTATTCCCAACCTCAGATATCTAGTTCCCTCACCTTCCGGGGTAGGTTTTTGTTGGAACAAATCTGCAATGATCCTACTGTACTGTGTACAGTAGAACCTTGTTCGTAAGAACACTGTTAATGAGTAATACCTGTACATTCATATGGACTTGTACGAGTCATTTTTTGAAGTTTTTCACTTGTTCCTCTGCAGAACCTTGCCAGTCGTTCTGTTCTGGAAGCACAGGCTTGTTGCCTTAGCAACAAGTACTCGGAGGGTTATCCAGGACAGCGTTACTATGGCGGTACTGAGTACTGTGATGAGATTGAGCTGTTGTGTCAGGAAAGAGCCCTGAAGGCTTTTAGGCTGGATCCTAAATCATGGGGAGTGAACGTTCAACCATTGTCAGGTGGGTGTTTGTACGTATGTATGTTGTGTGTGTGTGTGTGTGTGTGTGTGTGTGTGTGTGTGTGTGTGTGTGTGTGTGTGTGTGTGTGTGTGTGTGTGTGTGTGTGTGTGTGTGTGTGTGTGTGTGTGTGTGTGTGTGTGTGTGTGTGTGTGTGTGTGTGTGTGTGTGCATGGATGTGTATGTGCATATGTGTACCCCCACACTTGTTTTTGTCATAGATACCAGTAGCCTTGCTTTCATCCTCACATCAGTGACCTCTTTGTAGTCCAAGAATGAGCTCACCCCTACAAGTGGCTGAGTCATTCATAGAAATTAGAGAGGTCATATTTATCACTCACCCTTTCAGAATACCATTCCTTCCCTGCCAAGTATCCCCCCCCCCCCTCACTTTCCTCTTCTCCCTACCCCTCACATTTCCCTCCCCCTCTCTCCCTCCCATTCTTTCTCTCCTCACTTTCACCCCCTCACCTCCTCTCCCTCCCCCTCACCTCCTCTGCCTCCCCTCACCTCCTCTCCCTCCACCCTCACCATCCTTTCCCTCTCCGCCCCCTCCCCCTCACCTTCACCTCCCTCTCCCCTTCCTCAGGTTCTCCAGCCAACTTTGCTGTGTACACTGCTCTGTTGAACCCTCACGACAGAGTAATGGGTCTGGACCTACCCCATGGGGGTCATCTCACCCATGGCTACCAAACAGACACAAAGAGGATATCTGCCACCTCCATTTACTTTGAGTCCATGCCATACAGACTGAATGTGAGGAATGATACGTGTGTGTGTGTGTGTGTGTGTGTGTGTGTGTGTGTGTGTGTGTGTGTGTGTGTGTGTGTGTGTACCCACGTATGTGCATGCATGTACATTGTGTGTGTTTGTGTGTATGTATATATGTATGTGTGTATGTGGTATGCAATTGTATATACAAGAGAGGGGATGGAAAAGAAGATGGGGATGAAGAGAAGGAGGAAGGGATATGAGGGAGGGAGGGAGAGAGATAGAGTGAGGGAGGGAGTTGGGAAAGGTGGCAGAGGGAGGGTAGGAGAGAGGGAGGAATAAAGGCATTACCCCACACACTTGTACATACCTACATACTTCCTTCTCTTCTCAGGAAGCCACTGGTCTCATTGACTATGACAAACTGGAAGAACATGCCACACTCTTCAGACCGAAGATGATCATTGCAGGAACCAGTGCCTACTCCAGACTTATCGACTACAAGAGAATTAGAGAAATAGCCGACAAATGCAAAGCAGTACTTTTTGGAGATATGGCTCACATCAGTGGTTTGGTGGCTGCCGACATTATCCCTAGTCCTTTTGAGTATTGTGATGTGGTCTCTACCACTACCCATAAATCACTTCGTGGTGCCAGGTGTGTGTGTGTGTGTGTGTGTGTGTTTTTATATGTATATGTGTGTGTGTGTGTGCTATACTGGTTATGTAAATATATACGTACGTACGTACACCTTGTGTGTGTGTTTGTGTATGTACGTGTGTGTGTGTGTGTGCGTGTGTGTGTGTGTGTGTGTGTGTGTGTGTGTGTGCATATGTGTGTGCATCAGGCCCGTAGCAAGCTGATTTTCATTGGTCAGGCCGGAATACCGTCAAAAATTTTATGTTAATAATTATAATTGTAGAGTGAAAGAAATGGAATTAAAAGTATAGAATGACACATAACTTAGTAGCAATATCACATGACTGGAGCACATCAGTCGCAGTTTCATGAGCATGTAGTATCATGACATACGTAGTTTAGCCTTTGCTGATGCGTAGTACGTGTGCTGCAGGTAGGCTTTTACTCCGCGGAGACCACTAAAACCTCAGTCTCATATGTTGAATTAGTGACTGGTATGACCAACAGAATCTTTATGGTCATCAAAATCAATGGCCTCTCTAGTACTGCAAGTAGCTTGCAGCCATAGAGGTTGCCCTTGATGAGCACAAATTGAAAATTTCAAGACCAATACGGGTTCAAACTGCGGCAATTGAAGCCACATAAAGGCCTCTGCAATCACATGGACTTACATACACGCAATTTTCTATATTGCGCAATGATAATATGGCTGATTTGCATAGCGACGAACTAAATTATTGATGGAGCAGTCACAGTTTCTTCAAAGCTTGATCCTTCTCTTAAAAGGCCAATATATTTTTTGAGGTAACTTCTAAATATTGGTCAGGCCAAAACCTGACCAGCCTGACCGGTTGCGCTGGCCCTGTGCATGTGTGTGTAAGGACCACCTGTCTATAGAGACCACTGTAGGCTGCTCCATGGACCACCTCAGCGATACTAATGCACCTTTGTATAAGGACCACCTGTCTACAGAGACTACTGTAGGCTGCTCCATGGGCCACCTCAATGATACTAATGCACCTCTGTATAAGGACCACCTGTCTACAGAGACTACTGTAGGCTGCTCCATGGGCCACCTCAGTGATACTAATGCACCTCTGTATAAGGACCACCTGTCTACAGAGACCACTGTAGGCTGCTCCGTGGGCTACCTTAGTGATACTAATGCACCTCTGTATAAGGACCACCTGTCTACAGAGACCACTGTAGGCTGCTCCGTGGGCTACCTTAGTGATACTAATGCACCTCTGTATAAGGACCACCTGTCTACAGAGACCACTGTTACTTAGTTCCTTGAGTGGTTGGTATTGGCAGGTGTAACTGTATGTATGTAGATTCTGTTTACCATAGGAATGTACGCACATGCTCTCTTTCTCTCTTGTCTTTGCGCAGAGGAGCTATGATCTTCTTCAGACGAGGGAACAAGGGAGTGGACAAGAATGGAAAAGCGATCAAGTACAACTATGAGCAGAAGATCAACTTTGCTGTGTTCCCGTCGCTTCAAGGAGGCCCGCACATGAACGCTATTGCTGGAATAACCGTGTGTCTCAACCAGGTAAGGAGTTGTTCAAACTGATAAGGGGTGGTTGAAACAGGTTGAAACTGGCAATGGAGGGTGGTTGACACTGGTGTGGGGTTTTTGGAAATGGCAAATTCTTTTATGAATTATATTTATTTTTCTGCCCCCACCCCCCACACACACCACACACACACCACACGCACACACCATACATCAACCTACACACCACACACACACACACCACAAACACACCACACACACACACCACAAACACACCGCACACACACACACCACAAACACACCAACACACACCATACATCAACCCACACACCACCCACGCCCACCCAACCCAACACCCCCACACAACCCCACCCTACCCCCCCCCCCCCCCACACACACACACACACACAAAGCTTGACTGCGTATGTATTGAGCAGACTCATGTATTCTTACTGGTATTTTCCACAGGCTACAAGCCCTATGTTCAAGGAGTACCAGACCCTCGTTGTGAAGAATGCCAAGGTTCTTTCTGACACGTTCCAGTCGAAGGGGTATGCGATTGTGTGTGGAGGTACAGACACACACATGATGGTGGTTGATCTGAGGTCCAAGGGGATCGTTGGAGCTCAGTTGGAGAGGGTGTTGGAACTGGTGTCCATCTTTGCCAACAAGAACACTGTACCCGGAGATGTCAGTGCCTTGAATCCCAGTGGACTGCGCATAGGTGAGATGGTAGTGAGTGTGATGTAGTGATTGCCTGTGTGTGCGTGTGTGTGTGTGTGTGTGTGTGTGTGTGTGTGTGTGTGTGTGTGTGTGTGTGTGTGTGTGTGTGTGTGTGTGTGTGTGTGTGTGTGTGTGTGTGTGTGTGTGTGTGTGTGTGTGTGTGTGTGTGTGGATATGTGTGTGGAGGTGTATATGTGTGTGTGTGTGTGTGTGTGTGTGTGTGTGTGTGTGTGTGTGTGTGTGTGTGGTGGGTGAGTGAGTAAGTGGGTCTTGCAAGCCCTTATATATCTTAGTAATCTCATAATCTCATATATTAGAGTGGGTTTGCCTGTTATGGTGTGGGGGGAGGGCTCTTATTTGTGCTGGGGGACACTTATTTTCAGTAGGGAGGTAACAGGGTCTTTGTGTGAGCAGATAGGTGTGTTTCGTCAGGTGGGAGCATTCCAACCCCAGCTGAGTCATGAGCGTTTGTAGTATAGCTGTGATTTCAAAGTGTGTGTGTGTGCACGCATGTGTGTGTTTGTGTGTGTGTGTGTGTGTGTGTGTGTGTGTGTGTGTGTGTGTGTGTGTGTGTGTGTGTGTGCTTGTAGTGTGTGTGTGCCCGCATGTCTGTGTGTGTGTGGATGTGTACATGTATACATATACTGTTGAATGATTGTGTTCAGGTGTATTGGAATGTATGTACATACGTACGTACATACGTAAATCTCCCTTTTGACCTCCCATCATACTAGGCACACCCGCGGTGACCTCTCGGAACATGGGTGAGGCTGAGATGAAGACCATTGTCGATTTCGTGGATGAAGCTGTGGTCATTTCTCAGGACGTGAACAAGAAGACCAGTAAGGGCGACCATTTTTATTGCCTGGTGATGCTAAATCACTGACCAGTCAAAGTCTGTATTTTCTTGCAGACAAAGAGGACCCATAAATGTGTGCCCCTCCCTTGTGCAGTGAGACCTCACTTAGTTTTGTTGGAACAAATCTGCTATATTCCTACTGTACACTATACTACTGCTCCCTCATTTGTCCAGTTCCCTTGCCTTCTGCAGTGTTTTTGTGAATGCGTGCTTATTATTTAAGATGACATTTTATATCCTTCATTGGAACCTAGCTGCTCATTTTCTTTCTTTCATTCACCAGGTGACTTCAAGCAGTTTAAAGAATTCTTGTTGAAAGATGCAGATACTGTGAAAAAGATTGCCGAGCTGAAAGAGAGAGTGCAGGTGTTTTCAGAGAAGTACCTGCTGCCTGGATTGGAAGACTACTAGTCTTTCCTGGGTGCACTTTTGTTAAGCAAAAGAAAAAACATTTGCTTTCAGTAGTACGTAATATATCCGGTGTTCAATATAAATTATTGTAAACTATTGGAGTGTAAAAAGTGAAAAAAGAGCGGGAAATTACTTAATTACCACTAATGTGTTTCCGGTTTTGTGTTTCCGGTTTATTACTTCAGACGAAAACTACAGAAGTAGTGAAACAGCCTTTGTCTAGTCTTTAGAATCCTTTTGAAGATCTTTCAAGAGACAAAGGCAGTTCTGAAGATTATCAAAGAGCATCGATCTCTTGCCCTTAAAGACGTCCATGTGAAAAGATGTCTAGCGAAAACACCGATGACAAGCCTTTTCGTTGTGACTATCCGAATTGTGATCAGGTTTGTGAAGATTTTGAAGTCTAGTTCGTAGAGTATACCTTTCCAGCCCCTTGAAGCGCGTGCGAGGCACATCGTACTACAAATTCAACACAGCTACGTAATTTTTCTAAGTCGGGAAGAACCGAATAGGGCCATTACATCATTGCCTCTTTCCCTAAGCCGACATCTTACAATGATGTCATTGCCCCCCCGAATTCTTCAACTCTCGAAGCTTTCTCGGAGAAAACTTAGCCTACCTAACTCGTCAACGTTTGCTAGCGGTTTATTTGGTGGTTATAAGTGCGATTGTGTGCCGCTAAAGTTCCTCGGAGAGGATTTGCGCGAGGGATACCGCCCGAACAACCAGTTAACCGCAATATATGCGGAGTACCGCATATTTATGATGACCATTATAGGCTGCTCCATGGGACACCTCAGTGATATTAGTGCATCCCTTTATCCCTTTACAATGGCCACCTGTCTACAGAGGCCACTGTTGACTGCTCCATGGGACACCTCAGTGATACTAGTGCATCCCTTTACAATGGCCACCTGTCTACAGAGGCCACTGTAGACTGGCCTTTAGGCCACTTTAATCGTTAATGTGCCTCTCTAAAGAGACCAATAATTTTTCATTGTAAAGTGGTTTCATAGTGTGCTGGTATCACATAACAGACTCTTCATGTGCGTACAGGCCCGGAGGAAGTGGCGGGGTATCTCGACCCAGCCTATGGTTGCAATGTCTTCCCATTCTGGTACTCTATAAAGCTGTAACCGATCAATTTGACATGTATTTTTGAGGTTTGATAGGAAAAGTGGTTGGGCCATTGCCCTAGCTGCCCTTAGTGGTTCCTCAGTCCTGGCTTATAAGTTTTCCACACAATTTCATGGCTGATTTCTAAGTGGTGTATGTTTGGTTGTGTATGCATTTTTCAAGGTGCTGGTCAAGTGGAGATTGTGTGCATGGCACACACACACACACACACACATAATGTCTATGCACTTTCGTATAGCCAGACCCTCAACATGGTTCTTATTATGATATTATGTAGTCTCACGTAGCCAGACCCTAAACATGGCTCCTTTAACACGTGTGTGTAGTCTCACTTAGCCAGACCCTCAACATGGCTCCTTTATTATGTGTAGTCTTGCATAGCCAAACCTTCAACATGGCTCCATGATCTTTTATGCAATGTCACTGCTTTGAGGCCTCTCATTTGTACGGAAGGATCAAAGAGGTTTTGGTTGGGCTACCTGAGACTGTATTACATATATTATGTGTTTTAAGTACTCAATTCATCACAAGTGGAAGCTAAGTTGAAAGAAGAGTTTTAAAATGTTCTCCAAAGGGGTTGTCTATTTTTTAGCGAAACTAAAACAGGTGTATTTGTATGACACTATGACATCATACGTACTTTGTGCTGGGGACGACCACCTGCAACCTTTTCATTTTCCACTTCCTCACTTTCGGGTGTTCCATGCAGGGAGATCCAAATGTGTGTTCACGTGCACATATTTGGATAGGATTCACATGCTGTAGGTTTGGCATGTCATGTGAGGCAAAAAGTATGCGACTTTGTCCACCATAGCCACTACAATTTTTTTCCCAGTTTTTTGACGTGTAGTACTCAGTAAATCTACTGTGATTCTTAGTTATGCGATTTTCTTTCAAAATAGCATAGTACCGTAGGATGGGTTAAAAATGCTGATTGCTCACTAGTTGCAAGAGTGCAAATATTAAAAACGCATTGTAGCCAACTATAGCCTGGCCTGTATGTATGTAGTTATATGTTAGGAAACGCAATTATTAAAAACGCAATCTAGTGTGCATTCTCTTAAACGCAGTTGTTGCAATACACATTTAGAACCTGTCCTACGGTATCATAATTAAAAACACAGCATAAATTTCCAATCCTATGGTATTTACTGCTAGTGAGTTATCTATTTTTATGAATAGTATTCATCAGTATAGTCTCTTTCCTGGCCTGACTTGAGGCCGCCATTTTGTTCTTACCAGGAAAGCTTCCCAGGAAAAATATAATGGTGGAAAATTTTCCCTGGGAGAACAAAATGGCGGCTGGAAGTGAGGTTAGGAATGATACGTAAAAGAGTCAATGACGTAAACTGCCGTCTTGAAGGTGGTATGTGTACGCATGTACGTAGCTCTCTTGGAGGGCAGTCAGTACATACGTACATGTACAGTACGGAGTGTATTGGTATCCCTTGAGAGAGCCCTACATACACATGTACACATGTACATACTGTACGTATGTACATGTGTACAAAAGACTGCCCCACCCCCAAGAAGTTTTGTAAGGTGTGTACACCCTAAACCCAACCTGGAATAGCATATACGTAAATGTACGTACATATTTTGTGTGTACGTACGTACAGTGGAAATTCTACTAAAGGACACTCTGAAATGCAGCCACCTCCTCTAACAGGGCAACACTACTCTGCCCATTTGAACTCCCTCACATTGAGATTCTAACTTTCAGAAAAACAGGGAAACCTGTATATAAAGACCACCCAAGGGACCAAGTGATTTTGGTCTTTGTAGACAGGTGGTCCTTGTGTAGAGGTGTAATAGTATTGTTTTAATGGTTCCCTGACCAGTCTACAGTGGTCTCTATAGACGGGTGGTCTTTATGACAGGTCTCACTGTACATACGAAACGTATGTATAAGAACACCTATTTATGTATGTACATATACACCTGTACTTATGTTTGTACATATGCATACATATATACAGGACAGCTTACTGAGGTTTCAACGGTGTCCTTATTATTGGTATAGATGTTTTTCACTGTATGACTAAGGCTGCGTTTACACTAGAACGTTTTTGTGCGAATCCGTTTACGATCAGTGTGTCCCTGTACCGTTTTCGACCCGTTTACACACAGCGTTTTTGGAAAACGCACGAATTTAGAAACAACTATAGCCACGTGATGTGCACTTGACGTCTACCGCACGGTAAAAGTAACACTTCGGTTATTTGAGTA
>CAUJGJ010000487.1:402700-410200 GCA_963170055.1 Halisarca cf. caerulea
TGTGTGTGTGTACTTGTTTGTGCATTAGTGTGTGTGTGTTTCCCTGTCTCCCACACTCACCCTCCCCATCCTCCTCCCTATCTCCCTCTCTGCTTGTACATAGCTCCAACACCGATCATAAGCTCACCTTATGCGGTGGCTAGTATCCCAGTGGCCCCTCCCAACAGCATTGAAAACCCCAAAAAGATGGTAAGTTTTCCACAGCCAGACCAGGGTGTACTGTGAGTACATTTGTATCTATACATACATTTATATATACTGTATGTATGTGCATATACATACATATGTTTGTACACACATATGTACATATATACATGTGTATGTATATGCATTTGTATGTTGTACATACAGTAGAAAGTCAGTTATCTGAACTTCAGTTATCCGAACACCCTCTTGAACGTAATTCTCCTCTCATTCTCCTCATTTATGTGCTTAGGAACAAACCGTTTTCTTAAAATGGTCAAGCAGACCATTTAGATGGATGTATTTGTTTATTTATGCTACAATTTATCAATTCATCTACATGCGGATTTTACAATGAAGTGCAAGATATATTGTAAAATCATCACTTTCAATTAGGGATCACTTATCCGAACATTTCAGTTATCCGAACACCCTCTGGTCCCAAGTTGTTCGAACAACTGACTCCCTGCTGTACGTACATGCGTGCGTGCATACGTGCGTATGTTGTAACTGACTAAGTGAAGGAATGATTTGTAGTGGCTACAGCAGGATTCTGTGTTTGTTTCATTACTTTTCTTATCTTGTGTAGGTTCCCGTAGCAACCCCGCCCAACAAACTACCAGACACTGCAGCTTCTCAGCAGATGAAGTTGTCGTTGCGTCAGAAGATCCAGCATGAGAGCATGAAGAAGGCCATGATGCAGATGCCGCCAGGGATGGACATGTCCACTCTTGTGGGCGCGCAGATCCCGACAACGCCAGAGATCATACAGGAGGCTTTCAAGAATGTGTGTGTGTGTGTGTGTGTGTGTGTGTGTGTGTGTGTGTGTGTGTGTGTGTGTGTGTGTGTGTGTGTGTGTGTGTGTGTGTGTGTGTGTGTGTGTGTGTGTGTGTGTGTGTGTGTGTGTGTGTGTGTGTGTGTGTGTGTGTGTGTGTGTGTGTGTGTGTGTGTGTGTGTGTGTGTGTGTGTGTGTGTGTGCATCTCTCTATGTGTGTGTGTATGTGTGTGTGTGTGTGTGTGTGTGTGTGTGTGTGTGTGTGTGTGTGTGTGTGTGTGTGTGTGTGTGTGTGCATCTCTCTATGTGTGTGTGTATGTGTGTGTGTGTGTGTGTGTGTGTGTGTGTGTGTGTGTGTGTTAAGCATCCCTCAGCGTCAATGCTGTCAGTTGTATACCAAATGCAGGCACTCTCACAAGGCACACCTCCATTCATGACACCAGCACTCCTGCAACAGTCATCTCAACCCTCCCCCACCTCGTCCTACTCTGAGGGTTCACCCAGGAGAAGATCGCGCACAAAGGATGATGCCGATACTGATGATCCAGCAGAGAAGAGAAAGCGATTTCTGGAGAGGAACAGGTGCGTAGACTGGAACCTTGGTAATCTGACACTCTGTGGGCAACAAGTAACATTCAGTACACAGTGGAACCTTGATAATCTCAAACTTTTTGGGAGTATATTTGTGTCAGTTTACAGAGGACATTGTGTTGTTGTGTGCCTCTTAACATGGACTGTTAGGATTGCAGCAATAAGAATTTTTAGAATTGTGAAAAACGTCAGATTCTTAACCTTTCGTGCTAAAATTATCTTCACTGTACATACGTACATACACATACCTACATACATACACATACGTGCATACGTACATACACATACATACATACACATACCTACATACATACACATACGTACCTACATACATACACATACATGCATACGTACATACACATACATACATACACATACATAAATACACATACATACGTACCTACATACATACACATACGTACATACATACACATACACATATGTACATGTATAATGACATCTCTAGTTTGTACATTTGTGGTCACGTCAACAAGGCCTGTTTTGTCTCCTTTTTGGCACTCCACCATCCTCTGCTTACTTTAGTACAGAATGAGGTGAAACAGGATCTGGTTGAGGAGGGCAGGACGTACATACGTACATTCCTGCTTACATAATTTGACATTTCTTTTCCTCAGAGCTGCTGCTGCAAGATGCAGATCCAAGAAGAAACAGTGGGTAGAGAACTTGGAAGTGAAGGCGAAGTCTATGGAGGAGCAAAACCAAAGTTTTCAGGAAGAGATTGTCATTCTGAAACAGGAAGTGCAGAACCTGAAGAACATTCTCATGGCACACAGGGACTGTCCCCTCCTGGTGTCGCAGCAGGAGCAACTCAAGCAGCTGCAAACAGGTCTGTTTCCTACCAACAACAAAGCATGTGATATTTGCACAAGTACATACATATGTAGTGAGTCACAGATGTAAACTGCTAACAGCTTATACAGTGTACGTCACATACTCTCGTTAGAAGTAGGGATTTTAGGTTGACTCGTGCTCATGCAGGCAAATGAGCAGCGGGGCACTCTTAACAGCATACCCTTCAGATCAGAAAAGTATTCCCATATCCAAAGATAAGATTTAAGATAATAATTTCATTTCATTTAAGATAATTTCATCTTAACAGAACTTAAATTAATACTGATTTCTACCTTTGAGCTTGAAACATATTTCGTCTTGAGAAATCTTACTTTAAAAGTCTTTGTTGTAAGAGGATTCCTCTGTGCGTAGTTTTGTTGTGTGTGTATGCATTTCTTTGTGAGTACTTTTTTCTTTTTTTTTCTAGTTGACTACAACAGTGTATTGTCAGGCCCTGTTGCCCTTGACAACACCAATAGGCCAAACTCCACATCGACCCTCTCCGAAGCCCTCACCATGTCACCCTCCCCCATCACAAAGAACATCGACATGCATTCAACTGCCCGTGACACACACATGCGAGACGGAGACAAGTAGTGAAAGCACACAGCATACAAGTAGACTCACCTTTTTTCTTTCCTATCAATACAGGTTTATATGTTCGTGACTCATGCACAATACACTCTAGCTTTCTGGCTGTGTGTTGGCTATAATATATGTTGTGTATCGTTTTTCACATGTTTTAGGGGTGTACGTAGATTTTTAATTTGCACTTATTCACGTGTCAACAGCATATACATGCATGCGAATGTCAATTTTCCACTTATGTAGCCAGACTGCAATATTATTGTGTATGTATGTATGCTACGTGCCTTTTGTATGAACGCATGTCGTTTGTCCGACTTTCTTTGTACCCTGGAGTATACGAAAGATATACGGTATTTGTGGAACTTTGCCTTTGGTGTGGACGAGAATGTACGGAGTGTATACCAACGCATGCGCGTGCTGCGTGGCAATTTTTAAAGGTCAGCACGTGAAACGGGAGAAACTCGTGTGTGTACAGTGTCTTCCATCTTCCTCGGTGTAACTGCCTGGTACTGTGGCTTTCTCCTCCAAATGGCCGCAAGGAGAATATTTTTGCAATCAAGGTGAACAGAAGAGAGCAGAGAAGCATTTTGCACAGTATATCGTTCTGCTAGCAATATTGTTTGGCCCGAAGTATTTCTTTCTATTGCTGTGCTTGTCGTTTGCATGTTCGTTATTGTTTTTATACTTCCACTGTCAATAGTCACCTTCTGCGTCTGATCTCCCTTCAGACCAGCTGCTGTACGAAGAATATCCGTCCTGTCGAGACACATGGTCAGTGAACTCACTTTTTATGTTGGGAATTGACGTACATTTTAACATAAACACTCTACACTACACAGTCTAGAGTGTCGATGATTTTACCTGCATGCATGTGTACTATATACCCAGGTAATGTAAAGAGGGGTAATTTAGAACACTACGGTAATCTGGAACAGGATCACACTGGGTGAATGAAAAATGTCTCTGAAAATGGCCACGTGAGATTGGGTTGGCAATGCCAGACTAGGCTGGAGCGCTCTAGTCTTGCGAACCAGACCCTACTCGCCCACACACGGCCTTTCTCACTGTGTGTGGGTAAGTAGGGTCTGGCTACGCAAGACTAGGAGTGCGCGTGCTCTAGTCTTGCGGTGCCAGACAGAGGTGGTCTGGCACCGCAAGACTACTCATGTTCTGAGTGTACATCACATGGAATAGATAGATAAGTTGGGCTTGCTTAGAATCTGTGTCGGGGGTGGGGCTTTCTCCTGAATATCAAGCTAAGGGGAGGGGTGAAGTTGAGGATTCATATGCATAAGAATACTGTCCTTGAGTCTTTAATAGTGAGACTTCACTATAGTTTGATGTGTCGGGGATGTTTTGTTGATATGTATGTACTCAGATGTGAATTGGAATTCTTGTAATTTTTTTCTTGTATCTTTTGCAGAGCTCTTTACCAGAAGATGTACGTTGTATGTGTGTTTGTGTGTGTGTGTGTGTGTGTTTGTGTGTGTGTGTGTGTGTGTGTGTGTGTGTGTGTGTGTGTGTGTGTGTGTGTATAGGCACGTTTTTCTGTACGTGTGAAAGCCCCAAATGTTGTTGAACAGTTCACTAGACTTTTCTCTGTGTGTGGATGTTCATGTTCTTTACAGCAAGGTTCCATTGCTTTAGGAGGTGTTGTTCCAGCGAAACAATCGGGCAGGTGTTGTCCTGCTCAACCGACCGAAAGCTCTCAACTCCCTTAACCTCAACATGATCAGCACGATGCTGTCCACACTGCAGGTGAGCTCTTCACTACATGCAGCCATTGGCACATGTGCATACTATATGAACAGTGAGACCTCACTTATCTGCAATGTAGAATTTTTTCACACCTTTCTATTTTCGTGTGATTTTGACAGTCTCAACTGAAAATTATCTCATGTTATGGACTGTTTGATATTAGAAAATTCTTGAAACTTAATATACTTTGCATTTTTTCATCTCTTGTTCAACTATTGTTGCTGCATGTTGTTAGTGAACTTTGAATATGAATTCTGTTCTTATGAGTTTTGCTGCGTTATTTCCAGAGCTGGAACACAGATCCTGACATTGACATTATCATTGCTAAGGGAGCAGGTGGGAAGGCATTTTGTGCAGGTGGAGATGTCGTAGGTGTGTGTGTGTGTGTGTGTGTGTGTGTGTGTGTGTGTGTGTGTGTGTTTGTGTGTGTGTGTGTGTGTGTGTGTGTTTGTGTGTGTGTGTGTGTGTGTGTGTGTGTGTGTGTGTGTGTGTGTGTGTGTGTGTGTGCATTCACCTTGTTTAAGAACACCAACTATTTTAGCTTTCTTTCATACTACCCCAGCTCTGTGCAAGGCATCCAAGACAGGAGAAGAGCTCACAAAGGAGTTCTTCTATAAAGAGTATCAGCTTGACTATGCAACAAGTATGGGGCAGTTGGTCTATCATGTTTATTCAACCACCCACCATTTTTTGTATGCTATTCGTGTGGTGGTGAACATGCTGCATAAGCCTATAGTACACACAGTACATAGTGTACATTTGAATGTGGATGCTCAGTTTTAGCTTGCATGTTTATTCAGCCATTCACCATACGTATGCATGCTGCAAGCTCAGTCCAAGTTGGTTATTAGTACCTACCATGAAGGACAAGATAAATGAGTATTTGCTGTCAAAAGTACTTACGGTCAGTGTTGTTTTCAGTACTGTGCATGAGGTAGGGAGAGAGCAAGGAGTACTTTCTATCAGTGTTGTTTCGAGTACTATACATGAGGTAGGGAGAGAGAGCAAAGAGTACTTGCTATCAGTGTTGTTTTCAGCACTGTACATGAGGTAGGGAGAGAGCAAGGAGTATGTACTATCCAGGACTATGTACTATCCCAGGTACTTACTACCTAGTTTGACTATTGTAGCCTCTTGGCTCAAGGCCTCCCCAGGTTGAATAAGCCTCCGTAACTGTAATCAGGTATTCAGAGATGTTTGAGTTTTGAAATTCTCATAATTCCCCATATATATATAATATTTCAGGTGTAATATAATACCAGAGCTAGAAATAGCTACCTGCCATCTGCCATTTTCCGAACAAAACATGAATATGGCTGACCAAAATTGAGCTGGGTCAGCCATTTGGCTGACTACTAAAACTGAGAGCTGGGTCTCTGATATCGGCTATTACAGTTGAGTGGCAATTTGTAGTGTCAATCTCAAGGTTCAGTGCTAAAGATTCCTTTGCATTATGTATGTACATACGTACGTAATCTCTGATGGTCAGGATTGGCTGAACAATTTTCAGAATGTCCTACCAAGATAACACTGGGTCAGCCATTTGTCCTAACAAAGGTCAAATGCTATGTTTACCACTGTAATACGTATATCATGTATGCAATTCTTCGTATAACATTATATCATATATATATTATATCATATATATATATATATATATAGCTTTAATTGTGCTTCAATTCTTGGTTGCTCACTTGTACAATGATCTTTCTTTTAGTCTTTTTTTTTGTCTAGTTGCCTGTTCTTTTGTTCTTTTTTTCCTTTTCTTTTACCATGTATATCTAATCATTGCAAATATATATATATATATATATACACTGGAAACTGGTTTACGAGAAATCCAGGGTGCACTAGAATTTAGTTCTTGTTAAAAGTATGAAGACAGTACATTCTATATACAATTGGTTCACAGAAACTGTTCTTGTTAAGCAATATTTCTTGTTAAGCGACTTTGTGTTAACCAGTTTCCACTGTATATATATATATATATATATTTGTCTTCCATTACCATGGTAACTTAGGGATATCCATGGGTGATATTCTGGCTATCAACCCCTGGGAATGGATATCATCCCTGTGGTGGCTTCCAGACTAATTAATTAATACTTCACACTACTTCTGAAGTGTAAACACCCTTATGAATACAATTATGCATGCAATGTACGTAGGGGAATGGAAGACAAAATAGTTATCACCCAATTTACTCGGACATTAGCTGTAATAGATTACTCGACCTCGGCTTCGCCTCGGTCTTGTATTGATAACTATAACATATATACAGTATATATATATATATATATATATATATATATATATATATATATATATATATATATATATATATATATATATATATGTATTATATCATGTATGCAATTCTTCGTATAACATTGCTGTATCTACAGTATGTGATTCACATTGCAAGTTCCTGGTCCTGTGCACAGGTAAACTGAAGAAACCATACATTGCACTTCTGGATGGAATCTCCATGGGTGGAGTAAGTGTGTGCATGTGCGTGTATGTGTGCATGTGCGTGTATGTGTGCATGTGCGTGTATGTGTGCATGTGCGTGTATGTGTGCATGTACGTGTATGTGTGTATGTGCGTGTATGTGTGTACGTGCGTACATGCCTGCATGCGTGTGTATGTGTGTTCAGCTATGAGTTTGTTAACTATAAGTTAAACTTTTTGCTAACACGTCTTGTGTTCAGGGGATTGGTATCTCAGTACACGGATGGTTCAGAGTGGCTACT
>CAUJGJ010000487.1:415200-417700 GCA_963170055.1 Halisarca cf. caerulea
CAAAATGTATTGTAGGAATTATACTGGGACCGCAAGTTTTGTCCTTTGTAGAGAGGTTTCTTATACTGTGTCCTTATTTGGGAGAGTCCACTATCAGAGAGTCCATGCACTGTACATTCAGAGGTTACTTCACACACATATTGATAATGCTTTATATCGACCTACAAAATAGTCTAGAGAGCTAGTAAGTGAGCGCGTTAGGTTTCCGCTATTAGGGCCGAGAGTCCACTGTCAGAGGTTCAACTGTAGCTAATTGTGAATACTACTTCCAATAGAGTTACTTCAGATGGTCACCAATAGCATAGCCAGGGTGAGTACTTGTCTGCTTGGCTGAGTCTAGTCTCGTTCCCAGTTTAATTTGTTACCCAAACCTAGTCTAACAAGCTAGACCGTCTCCGCACTTCGGGCGGCTAAGGGGGCGGGTGCGGAGACGGTCTAGCTTGTTAGACTAACCCAAACCAAACCAAACCTTTTTGGGCGCATTTTGACGCGTTGTGAAGAACAGGAGACTTACTAGCAATGCCGAATGTAAAGCTACAAAGCTCTGATGGGGAGGTCTTTGACGTAGACGTGGACGTAGCCAAGGTGTCTATGACTATCAAGAACATGTTAGAAGGCGAGTTTCTAAAACAGGCGGTAATTTTGCAAGTGAAAATTCTCGTAGTACTTGAGGATTCTATCAAGCTCTTCGACATCCAACGTATTTTGACTTGTTCTGCGAATATGATTGCCGAGAGCGTTAAATTGTGTTTTAATACACGGTTTAGTGGTACATGCCGTGTAGACCAGTGTCGTCTTCTTGGTGTGTGTGTGGGGGGGGGGGGGGGGGGGGGGGGGGAGAACCACATCATTTTTGGACAAAGTTAAATGTGCGTACGTACGTGTAGTCAGACCAAAGTGGTATGGTGAAAAGTAGTAGCTCGGACTCAGGGTGAAATGAATATCATTTCACACAATGTAAAAAGTTATGAGCTAAATGAGTTGCGGCCTGGCAAGGTAGAAATGCATGGTGTAACCATAGGTAAGGTGTAACCCAACTACAAAACATGAAAAAGGACAAGCTACAAGAGAAAGGACAAGCTACGTACATACATGTAGTACACGACATGTTAAGGGGTACACATAGACAAGTTTTACATGGTTTTAACATTGCAGAGTCATAATCCACGTACCCATACTGATGTGATGCCTTCTCCATCCTTTAGATCTAGGGATTGATGAAGACGACGATGAGCCTATTCCACTTCCAAATGTGAATGGTGCCATTATGAAAAAGGTGTGTGTGTGTGTGTGTGTGTGTGTGTGTGTGTGTGTGTGTGTGTGTGTTTGTGTGTGTGTGTGTGTGTGTGTGTGTGTGTGTGTGTGTGTGTGTGTGTGTGTGTGTGTGTGTTTACCACCTGTCTACAGAGAGTACCATGACTTGGTCAGGTGTTATGTACAGGTATCACTGTGAGGGGGTGCTGGTGGCTCAGTGAGTTACCACCTTGAAGCTAAGCGGTGAGCAGAGGGCACCATCCCACCTGTGTGCCATGCATTTGGCATTTTTTTTCCCTGCACCCCCTACCACCAGCTTGGGAATGGAAGAGAAGATGACCTTCTACAGCCACCGAACAAATTCTAATTCGATTTAATATGATTTAATGTGATTGTGTGTGTGAGCGAGTGTGTGGAATACTGGGGGCCTTAGTAGTAGCCTCTGGCTAATGGAATTAATTGGAACTAATTAAATAAGAAAATATTATTATTATTATTATTATTATTGTAACTCACTGTGTTATGTACATACACCTTCCATTGTGTGCAGGTCATAGACTGGGCAACACATCACAAAGGTGATCCACCTCCGCCAGAGGATGACGACTTCAAGGAGAAGAAGGTTGATGAAATAGATCCATGGGACCAGGAATTCCTCAAAGTTGACCAGGGAACGCTATTTGAACTAATACTGGTTAGTTCTCTCTCTCTCTCTGTGTGTGTGTGTGTGTGTGTGTGTGTGTGTGTGTGTGTGTGTGTGAGTGCGTTTGTGTGTGTGTGTGTGTGTGTGTGTGTGTGTGTGTGTGTGTGTGTGTGTGTGTGTGTGTGTGTGTGTGTGTGTGAGTGTGTGTGTGTGTGAGTGCGTTTGTGTGTGTGTGTGTGTGTGTGTGTGTGTGTGTGTGTGTGTGTGTGTGTGTGTGTGTGTGTGAGTGCGTTTGTGTGTGTGTGTGTGTGTGTGTGTGTGTGTGTGTGTGTGTGAGTGTGAGTGTGTGTGTGCACTCATTCAAGTGGCGAAAACTGTCAATCGAAATTTGCTATGTATACAGTACATTATGTAATGACGGGTGCTGAGATTTGTTCATATACCAGATGTGTACTTGCTACTCTGTATGTACCTCACTGGAGGAAAGTATTCATAAGGTTAATGGTCTACGTATGTGTGTAGGGAGACTGTACATATAGAACACATGGGGCACCAAGTGATTGTGGTCTCTGTAGACAGGACCTGAGGTGGTCCTTGTGTGGA
>CAUJGJ010000487.1:435200-440200 GCA_963170055.1 Halisarca cf. caerulea
CTCCAAAATAAGGACATCTCCATGAACAGGACAGCTTACTGTGGTCCCAATGGCATCCTTAATAGAGAGGTTTCACTATACAGGACTGTTTACTATGGTCCCAGTGGTGCCCTTAATAGAAAGGTTTTGCTGTCTACTATAGAATCCTCCTGTACGTGCTGCGGACACATTGATGGCCTGTGGGTGTGTCCACTATACAGAGGTGGTCACTATTTAGAACTTGTTTCATCATCATAGTAGTCCATGCGGGCCTGATCGAGGTATTGTGCATTTTGGGGGATGTGTCAGCAGAGGTTCCATCCACTGTGTCTAGGAGTGGAAAGTAGAATTTTACCAGCCACAAAAATTACAAGTAAAAACAGATAAAGAGGAATAGAAAAGTAGAATGTAAGGAGATGCAAATAATCAGTGGACAACTGAGAATTTTTGCACAAGTGCAGTAAGAAGAATTAACCCCCTCGTCCTGATTCACGATGTGGGCTGAGGTTGCCGTCAGGCCATCATCTGCTACTTGTACACTCGATTCTGTTATGTATGTTAGATCATACAATGTGTCTTTGTATATGTGTATACAGGTGGCGGCCATTTTGTGTGAGGCAAAATTTGCAAGTAACCCGTCTCCAAGTGACAGGGAAATCAAAGAGTAAGAAAATGATATAGTAATGATCTACCGTACCTCTTTCTCTCATTGTGCAAGCATTTCATCTCTCACCCTCTCAACCCTCCCACCTGTCACCCTCCCATTCCTCCCACTTCTCACCCTCTCATCTCTCCCCCTTTCACCCCCTCACCCCCTCACCCTCTCATCCCTCACCCCCTCACCCTCTCATCCCTTCACCTCCTCACCTCCTCACCTCCTCACCCTCTCACCCCTCCCCCTCTCATTTCTTTACCCCCTCACCTCCTCACCCTCACTGTTCCCTCTCTCCACCACTGCTAGTGCTGTGGTCAGTTTTCTGCCAGAGAAGTACAGGAAGAGAAAAGAGATAAGAGAGAATGTCACAGAGGTTTGTGCACTGTTGGGTGTTACTGTGTGATGTTCCATGACTCATACCCCCCTCCCCTACACACGTACCTCCCTTGTCCTCACGCACCTCCCTCCACACACACACCCGCCACCACGCACACGCCTCCTTTGACCTCACACACCTCCCTCCACACACACATATGCCTCCATCATACACACCCTCCACCACGCACACACCTCCCTCCCCCACACACACCCTCCACTGCGCACACACCTCCCTCCACCACTCACAAACTATCACACACACCTACCCATCACATGTACACCCATCTCCACTGCACACACTTATTTACCCACAACCCCCATATAGTCATAAACAGTTGAATGTACTAATCTTACTTACATCCACAGAGCTACGAGAACCTCCCGCAATGCTCTCCTGAGGAAGCAGCCCAGCGTCTGCTACAGTGTGTGGAGAGACTGCCTGCATTTGATGGAGTATTCTTCCCAATAAAGGTACGTGTGCGGAAAATGATTGGTTTAGTTTAATCATGTGATGTTCATGTGACAGCCATGTGACTCTCATGATGATCATGTGATATTTTGCTACACTGATGGAAGGTGGCTGGCAGGATAATGGAAGTTTTTCCATTGCTACCATTTTCTTCACTGCCACACACAAATATTCTTTCCTTGCACACACACACACACACACACACACACACACACACACACACACACACACACACACACACACACACACACAGTGTTCTGCCACACTCTATATAGTGGGCTTGTTTGGATCTTATGGTGTGTTTACTGGTTTGGTTTGTGACATTTTTAGATTGATAAGAAATCAAGGTATCTAAAGATCGGGAAAATGAAGGAAAGAATATTTGGAGTTGGATCCAAAGAGATTACCGTTATCAAGCCATCAAAATCCAAAGATGAGGTACATGTGTGTGTGTTTATGTGTATGTTGTGTGTGTGTGTGTGTGTGTGTGTGTGTGTGTGTGTGTGTGTGTGTGTGTGTGTGTGTGTGTGTGTGTGTGTGTGTGTGTGTGTGTGTGCATGCATGCGTGTTTGTATCTGTGTATGCCTCACATATAAAAAGTTAACAGCAAAGTCAATCATAAACAGGCTGGGGAGGTCTTTCTTGAGGGTGGTCTACCAAATGGGGTACTACTGTGGAGTCAGTATGTGTGTCGATCAGTCTGTTCAATATCAATTCTTACGTATACACACAGGTCGAGTTGAAGATGTCCATACATCAGATAGAGAGCTTTCATGCGTCAAAGACTCATTTCATAATTGTAAGTTTAATTTTACTGCAAGTTTCCAGGAATTCTCATAAACCTCCCACCAGTTTGTCTGCCCCTGTTTTTATCTGTCATCAATAATTATTTTAATTTCTGCACAAATTGTTTCATATACACGGTTATATGCAATGAAAAATCTTTAATTCAACACTAAGTGGGTCTTGGAAAATGCATCAGGCTATAGGCCGGAGGTGTTGGATTACAGAGCGACTCTTTACATACTTCAATATAGTGACTATATGTCATGAAATGGTCGAATTTGAGAGAATGTTAGATTAGAGAGGTGTCATTGTACTTGGCTGGGGACGCTGTTCCAAACTATTCCTTATATACAAAGTTTTCAAACTGATTTGTGGCAAATTACTGAGAATTCTCTTCACTGCTCTATTATTGGTTGTTGCCATAGCAGCTATTTTTATATGTATACTGTATGTTTATTCTATACATCTGGTTGCTATAGAAATTTGGCGGGCATCTGCATGACAAATTCTACGCCTGGACACCAAGAGCCTTTGACATCATGAACATTATGAAACTGTTCATCCAACAACAGCCATGGACCTTTGAAGTGAGCTAGCTGTGTGTGTGTGTGTGTGTGTGTGTGTGTGTGTGTGTGTGTGTGTGTGTGTGTGTGTGTGTGTGTGTGTGTGTGTGTGTGTGTGTGTGTGTGTGTGTGTGTGTGTGTGTGTGTGTGTGTGTGTGTGTGTGTGTGTGTGTGTGTGTGTGTGTGTGCATGTGTGTGTGTGTGTGTGTGTGTGTGTGTGTGTGTGTGTGTGTGTGTGTGTGTGTGTGTGCGTGTGTGTGTGTGCGTGTGTGTGTGTGTGTGCTGCCATTCTGCCATGCTTGCTCAGTTATAACATCACCTTTGTCATCATCACTTCTGTCACTCTTACAGCTGTCACTAGCTCCCACCGTAGTCACCGTCACAGTTCTCATACTCACTGCTGTCACTGCTACAGCTCTTTCACTCCCTAGCTGTTATCACGGTCACAGCTCTCACACTCACTGTTGTCACGGTCACAGCTCTCACACTCACTGTTGTCACTGTCACAGCTCTCACACTCACTGCTGTCACTGTTACAGCTCTTTCACTCCCTAGCTGTTATCACTGTCACAGCTCTCACTAGCTCACTGTTGTCACTATAACTTTGTCTTTTACTGTCACACAGATGTCTGCTTCCCCACAAATTCGAAACTTGACCCCAGACTCCATTGCCTCCTGCAACTTGCCTCCGATCATGACACCACTACAGGTGAACGTTGATGCAATAGGAAGCTACACTCCTGAAGTTGGAGACTACGACACTCTCTGATTGGTGTTGTCATGGATACATTACACTTGCATGCGTTACCATGGTTACCCCATTTTTGAACCTTGTCATATGACTACATGCAATGTGGTCTTCACTTGTGCTGTCAAAAACCAACTGGAAATCTTGTACATTTTCCCCCCCAAAACCAATTGCATTTTGTAAGTTTTTATAACCTACATTTGTACATATTATATCTGTGTACAGTACATAAACATTCCAATTATAATTCACCCTTTTTGTATGCATCTGACTGATACCATAGAGCAGTAATAGTGCAGTTTGTGATTCTTTGAAGGAAGTTCACACATGTGCATGCAAGACAAACCCTTCACAAAGTACATGACTTTAGGCAAACATTCTCGTACAATAAGACATACTAGTACTGTGCGTACAATAAGAAAGAATACAGAATAACAATACTATAGCGTCCAAAATGAATAATAATTGCTCTATAAAGTGAATTCGCTAAAACTTTTGTGATTTTAAATAAAACTGGTTAAAAAGAATGCTATAACATTCCCACAGTTTTGGAATATGCATTATTGTATAAATGATCAATATTGACTGTACATTTGAGACTAGATTTCCGATATCTTTGATTGGTACACGTTGATGAAGAACTTGAGTGTGCATAAAAGCAAGGGGCCAAAAATGGCTCCCTCTAGTCCGGCAAGGTAAGCCCCACCTACTATGGCCAGTGCAGTTGCATAAGGGTGGGCTCTAATTGGAATAGGAAAACAGAAACAGGATTATAATCTTGCATAAGACATATGCCAAATGTACACTCATGCATCCACACCCACATCTACCACACCCACACACACCACACACACACATACACACACACACACAAACACACACACACACACACACAAACACACACACACACACAGACACACAAACACCCACCCTTCAATTTCACTGTAAATGGCCGTATCAACATAGAAAGATGGTACCAAGTGCAACAAGAGCAGGAGAACAGCCATTGTCCAGTCACTGTCAACAATCAACAACTCCAGGACAGCTGGTAGGGAGGCCAGGTAGGGGCTGAACAATGGGACAACAGCTGCCAATGCAGCCAGCACTGGAAACCAGACAAAACAGAAGAAGAGGGTCAACTGTTAATATACGTATATATACATACGTACCTATTAATATACGTACGTATGTACGTATGTACAACAAATTCCTTAGTCCAGCATAGCCAGACCCATGCTCGTCATGACTGACACCAGTCCTCGAAAATGGTTGAGTGAGATCAGGTCTGAGCTACACCAACCTACTGTATGCAATCTTATCTTCTCACCTCTCCTTCAGTGTCTATGCCACAATGACTAACCTGCTGGTAAAATGGCTGCCTCTATGAAAAATAGCTTGTGAACAAACCATGTGTAGAGGCCA
>CAUJGJ010000487.1:445200-457700 GCA_963170055.1 Halisarca cf. caerulea
CCGCTCAATATGACAAAGAGACAATGAACATATACGTATATGTATGCATGTTAGTATACACACACACATACATATATACACACACATATACAGACGCATGTACATAATATTATGCTTGTAAGTTCTGAGAATTCACATTATACTTCAAGTTCATTTGTAGTAGAAAATTGAACAGAAAATACAGTCATTGAGAAATAATAATACCGTTGTCAAATATGGTTGGTAAGTACGTATGTAGGTACGTACATACCATCAAGGGCAAACTACGCATACGAGCACTTATATAAGTACAGTCAAACCTTGTTAGTGAGTACACCTGGGGACCCTCCAAATTGCTACTCACTATCAGTAGTACTTGCTAACCATATACATTAGTACTATGGGTTATAAGCTGGGGTATCGTATCCTTGTACTTCCTAACCAGGTATTACTCATTAACAGTGTTCCGAGGTTCTACTGTACTCACTATCAGGAGTGGTTACTATCATGGCTGTTTTCAGTACTGCACATGAGGTGGGGAAGAAAGAGATAGGGTTTACAACTAGACATAGTGATATACTAGATTGAAAAATCCCTGAGCCTTTGTAAGAAATCACCACAATTTTTAAGATTTTGCGTAAGACTTCAACGTGATTTCAAGATGTCAGAGTCTCGGATTTCTGAGATTTCAAAATGCCACTACAAATTTAGGGATTTATACACATACTTCATCAAACATGCTAGGGAGAGAGTGTGGAGTACTTCCTAACCAGGAGTACGTACCATCCAGGAGTATGTGCTATCCAGGAGTGTGTACTAATCAGGAGTATGTGCTATCCAGGAGTGTGTACTAATCAGGAGTATGTACTATCCAGGAGTGTGTACTATCCAGGAGTATGTACTAAACAGGAGTATGTACTATCCAGGAGTGTGTACTATCCAGGAGTATGTACTATCCAGGAGTATGTACTATCCAGGAGTATGTACTATCCAGGAGTATGTACTATCCAGGAGTGTGCACTATCCCAGGTACGTATGTACTTACTAACCAAGTTTGACTGTATATATGTACATATGTTACAAAACACACTCACAGAGAACTTGTTAACAGTGTCGATCAATACTGCAGAAATCTCGTAACACCACTGCCATCCATCTAACAGACCGCTGAGCTCCCAAGTGGGTAGGTACCCTGCTATGTAGCCAGCAGGGGTGCGGTAAAACATCCACATGGAAACAGCAGACATTATCACAGCCACAGTGGTTCGTTTCCATCTGAAGATCACTTTCTCCACTTGAACAGACAGGAGTGTGAAGATGTCAAAGGGCAGCATTACAAGACCTAAAGCAATGGGCTTGTTTGTTGAATCAAGCTGGGACAGCCAGGAGTCTACAGCTGCTGTGGCTTTGTGCTTGAAAGGAAACAACGCAAATCCACACAGGACTGCCCACATCAAAGGCTTCAGAAAGGACTGTAGAATGAGGTAGGCTCCCAGCAAGAGAAGAATTGCTACAATTATCACCACATTAACCACTCCGCCATAAATGGCCGTTTGGAGAGCAGACTCTCTTGTGTTTTCGTGCGAAATAGCCCCCCAAAATTGTTGAGCCATGCTCTTCCTCCTTCCACTTGCCGAGCTCTTAGGACCAAACATCGAAGCTGATAATGAAGCATCCATGTTTGAGTAAAACCCGAGCATTAGTCGGAAATTATGCAAATTATTTTCTTTCACGTGGTCTCCTCTAAAGGCGGTAAGATGGTTGGGCGGTAGCAAGTGACGTCACAACAACCACTATTTTTAGGCCAAATATGGAATTATATCACGTGCTAATGCGACAAAATTGCAATGAATACGATTAAGTGCCCCACCCACCAGTACCACAAAAGGGCTAGAAAGAGAGACGACATTTTACTAGTTGTTTTTCGGAGTCCCTAACCGAGGGTAGACGAACTAAGTTTACGAATATGTCTACGACAGCGAATTCGGGAGTATCCGCTACATCCCTTGTGACACAATCGGGAGAGCCACATCACTCGGTGACGCTAACTCAGGCGGCCAATTCCTTGAACACGGTTGGAGGAGAGCACACGGCTGAACGAAGCGCGGCACTCCTCTCTCTCGCGAGTAGCTGTAGTCTGAGTGAGATTCTCAGCGCCCAACAGCAAGCTCTGGAGCAGATCCACACACAGATTCATCTTGCTCAGCAATTTGAATCCATCACTAACAGGCTAGATGCCATTGAAAGAACTCTAAACTCACTCATCTCTCAGAGAAGCGGGGAAGAGCATCATGTTGAAAGCCCTTCGGTTGCTGCCCCGACATCTCTTCTCGAGACGCCGACTGGAGTGACTCCTCCCATGAGCTGTATTACCGTACAAACAGCAGGAGGAACCAACCCTTTGGGTTCGGTTGAAAAGAAGACAAAGAAACTCCCTAGAGACCTTTGTGTGAGTCCACTGATAGTGCTTGACTACTTGTGGCTTGCTTTACTGTGTAACGATGTAAAGTTAGTTTGTTTGGTATGTTCTACACCTTGTTTAGTACATATGTACGTACTCCTCACTCTGTCCCTACCTCATGTACAGTACACAGACTAGTATGTACTCCTTACTCTGTCCCTACCTCATGTACAGTACACAGACTAGTACGTACTCCTCACTCTGTCCCTACCTCATGTACAGTACACAGACTAGTACATACTCCTCACTCTGTCCCTACCTCATGTACAGTACACAGACTAGTACATACTCCTCACTCTGTCCCTACCTCATGTATAATATTTTGATAGCTATTCTCATGATAATGTTACCTATGCACATGTACATAATGTACTTACGTATGTTGAGATAGTTTGTTTCCTATTTTGTTCATTTGTAGAGTAAAATACGAGCATTGTACAACTCAATGGGACTGGAGTTTAACATCAATGAAAGGTGTGTGTGTGTGTGTGTGTGTGTGTGTGCATATATATAGATGCTGGTCAGTTACTACAATGTTTTCTTGTTCATGCACACACACACACACACACACACACACACACACACACACACACACACACACACACACACACACACACACACACACACACACACACACACACACACACACACACACACACACACACACACACACACACACACACACACTGTTCTATTGATTTAATGTGAAGTCTTTGCATACTTTCTTGTGGTCTTTCCAGGTTTGCTAGTCCTCACAATCAGAGGATAACAGATGCCCTTGTTGAGAGGATTATCCAGGATCACATAAACTATGACTCCAAAGACATAAAAAGTGTGTGTGTGTGTGTGTGTGTGTGTGTGTGTGTGTGTGTGTGTGTGTGTGTGTGTGTGTGTTTGTGTGTGTGTATTGGTAACCTATATGTCTGCATCAGTTTTATCTGCATATACCACACCCACACATGTGCATATGTACAGTGTACATGCACATACATGTGTGTGTTGCCGTTCAGTTTATGTACAATAGAATTTGTTACAGAATTTTATATGTGTACAGTAGGGTCAGAGGTTCTGTACTATTTGTGATGCATGTGCTGTTTTGTGTTGTTGTCCAGGAGCAGCCCATCGCTACTATGAATCTCGAAGGAGAATTGGCATAGAAGACATGCCTGAGCACAAGGAGAAGGCAGCGTTGCAAAAGAAGAAGAGAAAGTATAGAGCAAGGCAACAGCGTGTACGTGTGTGTACGTGTGTGTGTGTGTGTGTGTGTGTGTGTGTGTGTGTGTGTGTGTGTGTGTGTGTACGTGTGTGTGTGTGTGTGTGTGTGTGTGTGTGTACATGTGTGTGTGTACGTGTGTGTGTGTACGTGTGTGTGTGTGTGTCTGTGTGTGTGTGTGTGTGTGTACGTGTGTGTGTGTGTGTGTGTGTGTGTGTGTGTGTGTGTGTGTGTGTGTGTGTGTGTGTGTGTGTGTGTGTGTGTGTGTACGTATATGTGTGTGTGTGTGTGTGTGTGTATTTGTGTCATTCTTGTCTTGTTTCAATTCCTGCAGTGCTATGATAGACGAAGTCGTGTTGTGCGTGACACAGAACTGCAGTACTGGATGAATGTCACACCACTGTGCATGACCGAGGAGTCGGATGATTCAGACACTGACAAGATTGTGACCCACAAGCTTCTGTGGAGATCTCAATGTATGTGTGTGTGTGTGTGTGTGTGTGTGTGTGTGTGTGTGTGTGTGTTATTCAAACCGGCCTCATGTTGCTGTTGTTCAGTATGTGAATGTCACGGTGGCACTCTCTTCTCCTTGGTTTATGTACGTTCGTACGTACGTATGTACACACATACGTACATTATGTACTCATTGTGTGTGCTTTACATGTATATATGTTGTGCACTCTGTGTGTTTTACACATACATATGTACTGCATGTAAATTACGCCTCTTTGTTTCATGCATACTTACACTGTATGTGTACATGTTATGTATTTCTTCGTGTGTTGCAGTCTTGAACCAGTTTGTTGCCAAGATTGATGCGAGGTTGGATCGGCAGAGGAAACCGGGGGGTAGCACCAACATCAAGCGAGAGAGAGTCGAGAGTACACCCTCCTCGTCCCACCCTCCCTTCAACCTACCAAAGTGGATGATAAGTCCGGCTTACCAGAGCATCATGACCACTGTGGAGGGGATGGTGGGGGGAGGGGCTGGAACACCCAACCCACAGGGATCTGTGTCTGTACAGAGCGAAGGGATTATGTCAGACGGTGTGTGTGTGTGTGTGTGTGTGTGTGTGTGTGTGTGTGTGTGTGTGTGTGTGTGCGTGCGTGTGTGTGTGTGTGTGTGTGTGTGTGTGTGTGTGTGTGTGTGTGCTCATGTGTTTGTGTTTGTACTTGTATGTCTACATGTGTGTATCAAAATGTCAACCCTTTGTTCACCCCCCCCCCCCCCCCTCCTCTAGGTGGTGTCGAGGTGTCAGGTGACGACACTACCATGCAGTTTCCCATTGTAGAGGTGCAGTCAGTGCAGGGTGACGACTCCAGTGACTTTGAGCTCCCTCCAGAAATGAAGAACTGAACACACTTTTTTTACTCTTTTTGCATGTTGTATCCTCATACAGAGAGGCTACATGCAAACATCTGTTGTTAACTGTGTGTACTTGATTGCCTGAGGCACCTATAGCAAATGTACGTAGTTGTTGTAGTGGTTGACTTTGTAGGATTTAGCAAACTGTACTAGGCTAGTTCTTGGTGTAGGGTCATGTAATGGCCTATGATAACTGTTGTAATGTACGTAATAACTCGTTATAAGGAACACTCTTGTAGTGAGTCTGCTGATAGTGAACAGATGTTTAAGTGGCCCAGTTAGTTGTCTGCTATGGACGGCTTCTGGCTATAGTGGATTTCTGGTAGTGAAGAATTTTTAGTGTCCTTTGAGATTTGCTATGATGAGATTCCACTGTGTATGATTTCCTTGTATGTTGAGTATTGCAGGAGCAGAGAAGGCAGCCTTCAACTGGTGTTGCCAATAGATCAGGTCTGTACGTATATTGACTATCAATCCAAGCCTGGTTTTGGTACGGCTCAAGTCATGCTAGTCAACTATAATAGTTTCTTCTGCACTTGATAATGTATATGAAATATATAATAATAATAATGTAGGCATAAATTTCCATGTGTTCTTCAGTTATATGTGTGAACAGTAAAACTTTCTTAGTACGTACCTCAAAGGAAGGATAAAATTAGTACTTCTCATCAAAAGTGCTTATTATCAGGACAGATTTATGTACTGTATGTATAGGAGGGGACAGAATGAGGGGTACTTACTATCCAGGAGTGTGAATTAATACTAACCCAGGTACTTACTGAGCAAGTTCCACTGTATACCACTTCAATCTGTGGAGTGTTCTTCACTGCATTGACTGCTGTATTTACACTGGTCGACTAGAAATTTTGATAGCTAGATTTTTAAAATTTTGGCAGGTCATCCCTCAAGTGTGTGTGCGTGTGTGTGTGTGTGCGTGTGCGTGTGTGTGTGTGTACGTGTGCGTGCGTGTGCGCTCGCGCGTGTGTGTGTGTGTGCGTGTGTGTGTGCGTGTGCGTGTGTGTGTGTGTGTGTGTTATAATTTGCCAAATGCTCACATTTAAATTGTTATTCTGGTTTGGGTTGATCACTAGCAGACCAACCTTTCCCACATGCAGGTATGCAAGTATGTCTTGAAATGTGCATCTTATTTGTCAATGATGAGTGATTGTGACAAGTGGAAGACTTGGTGAAAGCATTTCTTGATGACACACACACCTAATAATAATAATCAAAGAGGGTGAATCCACACATGCACGGGAATAGTACAACTAATGATTGCATCCATGTATGCTAATTTGCACAAATGTACTACATAGCTGCAGTCGGGACTCTCAAATCCAGCCACTTTTGCTATACACTAAAAAAAGATTGGATTGAAGAGGGTGCTGGATTAAGAAATCTTCTTACAGTGTACGTAATGTGCACATTGGATACACATTCAGTTCTATTGGCTGGATAGCAAGAGTTCCTGCATTATCAAAGGCTAGATTAAAGAGTCATCATCATCATCACTGTATTATGGAGTAATGTATGCAATCCAAGTGAATTTGAAATTTAACATATTTTAACAAAAGAATACTGCTCAAACTTTATTCGGGTCTCTGCATAACAGTCTAGTTCACTAAGTACATTAAGTTTCATGATCTTCGGTTGGAATGTTCGCGAACGTGCACGTGCTAAACAATCGATAGGGAAAGTTATAGGGAAGGTCCCTAATATAAGGTCATCCCACCACCGTGACTAATAACAGCTAACGCTGCAAAATCAACTCACAATCATTGTACGACAAACAAGTATAGGATGTCACGGAAGAAGGTGAGTCCTTTTAGTAGGATTTTCCAATGTTTTCTTATAAGGTGTTTCTTTCTTTTATTTATTAATAAATTCTTCCTAATTAATCACAACATCATATCGAGTTGATAATTAAAAGCCTTAAATACCTTACACGTACGACTGTTACTGCGTTCGTTTGATCTGTTAAAATAGCCTGTGAAGAAGATGCACTCGCAACCAAGTTTGACTAGCGCTATTTCTACCGTAAGCTGCTCGTGCACTGTGAATGTCACGCACAGAAACGTATTTTGTCAGTTGACTCAGAATTGTAGCACTGATGCACTGACTTGAGTCTACTTGCGACATTGCCCGCGAATACAGGTCGACGGTAGAGCAGAGTTAATTCAGAAGGAAATAGGCGAATTGAATGTGGAACTGAAGAAATGTGGAGGCCAAATGAAGGGAATGAGAGACGGTCCTTCGAAGGATATGGTAAAACGGAAAGCAAAGCGCATCCTAAGCAAAAAGAGAGAGTACGAGCGGCAGCTGGAGCGATCCAGGACTCAGTCTTTTAATCTGGAACAGGCAAGCTACGCAATGCAGAATGTCAGAGATACCAGGACTACGGTTAGTACAGATTACTATACACTTACGACAACGAAGGGGAGATTTATCAGACTATTCGCTTGACAATGTATTCTTGTATAACATTGTAGATGGATGCCTTGAATTCAGGAAGAAAGGCAATGAAGAAGGAATTTAAAAAAGTTAGCATATCAGAAGTTGAAGTAAGTGTCTATGTGTGTATGTGTGTACATGTGCACGCATGCATGTTTCCATGTGTTTGTGAGCACGCACGTGTCAAGTACATGTGAGCGCTTTAATATGTGCGTTATACTTAATAATATTATGTATGCATACACGTGCTCGTTCATGGGACAGTGTAATTGCGTGTACATGTATACATACACATAATATTATGTGCACAAAAAGGTTGTAGTGGAACTAGTGCTTGTGTCCGTTGACATTTTTCTGCAAGTACTAGGTTGAGTGTAGTATATGATAAAACATATATAATACAATAGTACTACAGTACATCCTTGCTTATCTGGACCTTGCTTATCTGGACCTCGCTTATCTGGACCTCTCTTATCCAGGCCTCTCTTATTCGGGCCTCGCTTATCAGGACCTCTTATCCGGGCCTCGCTTATCCGAACCTCATTTATCTGGATCCTCAATTATCTGGATTCTTGATTATCCAGACCTCAATTATCCGGATCCTCGATTATCCAGACCTCAATTATCCGGATCCTCAATTATCCAGACCTCAATTATCCGGATCCTCAATTATCCAGACCTCAATTATCCGGATCCTCAATTATCCAGACCTCAATTATCCGGATCCTCAATTATCCAGACCTCAATTATCTGGATCCTCGATTATCCAGACCTTGATTATCCGGATCCTCGATTATCCAGATGTTGATTATCTGGATCCTCGATTATCCGTATCTTCAAGCTGAGTGCGTTTGGTTCACCTCAAGTGTTTAGGGATCCTCTATTGTCTACCTTAGCTGTAACAGTTATTTTATGTGTCAAATCTATAATGTGATGTCATAACTTGGCTTATTTCACTTAATATCTGGATTTTTCACTTATCCGAACCAAAAGAAATGTTGTTTGCCCAAAGGGGTTTGGATAAGTGAGGATGCACTGTGTATGATATATTGTGTTAGTACATATGCATTACATGCATGGTGTACATGTATAAAAATGGATGCCCTGCAGCTCACCTGCTCCTGTTCCTTACAGGAAATTAGGAATGAAACAGCAGCTTTAATGGAACAAAGTAATGAAATTCAACAAGTTCTTGGAAGATCATACAGTCTTCATAATTATGATTATAGTGAGGAAGATGTGGAAGCACGTAAGAGCCCTTGCATATCATAGCATGTAGTTCATACATACCTTTGACATCTGCGCATGCGTGCATACGTGTGTGTGTGTGTGTGTGTGTGTGTGTGTGTGTGTGTATGTGTGTGTGTGTGTGCGTGTGTGTGTGTGTATGTGTGTGTGTGTATGTGTGTGCTTGTCTGTGTATGTGTACGTGTGTGTTTATAATTACATGTTTGTTTGTATGTGTGTGTGTGTGTGTGTGTGTGTGTTGATAGAACTGTTTATTTCAATGCTATTATGAAGTTTTCATGCAGTCTTTATGCAATGTCAAGAAAGAAGACAAATTCATTCCTCTCTGTAAATTCTCTAGAACTGGATGCATTGGGCGATGACTTCCTTGAGGACGAGGACACTTCCTATCTTGACAACACTGTGAATGCTCTAGAGCCTAATTCAGTTGTCCCTGGCAAACCACAACACCTGATGGTAAGGCATATAGATCTAGACATGTGGGAAATTGTATTGGTATTCAAATCTGTATTTTCTGTCTGTAGGATGTGCAAGATGAACATGATGACCCAGGTGAGGGGTGTGTAGGTGACCTAGGTGTTGGTGACCCAGGTGAGGGGTGTGTAGGTGAGGGGTGTGTAGGTGACCCAGGTGAGGGGTGTGTAGGTGACCCAGGTGTAGGTGACCCAGGAGGGCCGGGTGGTATGTAATGCATCTTGTTCTTTTGTCACATTTGGCAGAAATAGGGGCTAACGGGAATCCTAGCAGCTCAGATCGCAGGAATAATGTGAGTTTGTTTGTACAAACATTATATGTTGGAAACATGGAATTGTGTTTATACATGCAATGTCATATTATGTATTTGGTCTTTTGTGTATGTGTTTGGATGTTTATGTACATGCATGTGCCGTTTGTCATGCATTTGTATGCATCCTCGGTCCACAGGAAGACCAGGAACCTGGTATTGGAGTTGTTCCCATTCCCATACCAATCCCGGTACCAGTGGTTGCTCCACTGGTGATCCCAGCAGTTGTACCAGTTCCAGCGCCTCCAGTACCTTCTGTCCCTCTATCTAAGTTTAGTAACAAAAAGTCTGGAGACAAGCCTTCAAGAAAAAAGAAGAACAAGGTATATGTTCATCAAGATTAATATAAAGTACTCCATATGTAGGGATGAGAAGGGAACAAAATGGCTGCATATTCATTTTGGCTATTACAGATATTGTGTAATTGTGCAAAAAGTGACTTCCGATACATTATGGCCATGGAGCTCTGAAAAATGCTAATATATTTCATTATTATTCTTTTAAAATTGCTATATATATAGTAGAAATGAGTATTATAAGGAAGCCTCTCAGTGTTGTCTCTTATAGCTGCTATAGATATTGAACATTTTAGAGAACAGCACAGCAAGAAAGGCCATACGTATACATACAGCTAGAAACACTGCAGCAACACTTATATACATTATGTAACATGGGACTGATTTAATGCACGTTCCAGTATCCACCTCCCCTATATTTTGGTGTAGGAAAAGAAAAAGAATAGAAAGGAAGACAAGAATGATAAAGACAAAAAGAAGAGAAAAACAGAACAGGATGAAAGGGATGCTGAAAGACATGACAGAGACAAAAACGAAGATAAATGTGACGAAGATGAAGATCATTGTGACAAAGAAGATGATCGAGACCATGATCGTCCAGATCCACCTGAACATAGCAGCGACTCCAGCAGTGATAGCGAGGAAGAGGTACGCCAGCATCATGCTATTTCATGCAGTGAAGTTGCATAGTCTCAAATATTCGTACACATCTAGTACATGTACCATCACATCTTACAAAATACCAAATAACATGTATATGACTAGGAAATGTTGGCAATGGCTATATGGGTGGTTGCATTTGGTATGTGATTCGGAAGTAAAAGTTATGCAATTTTGACCACCACAGACACTATGTGATTTTTAATTTTGCAATTTTCTTAACATGCAGTATTGTATGGTGTCAGACATAAAGCATAGTGCAATTTTTATTTATGCAATATCTTTAAAACAGCATAGCAACATAACTGAAACTACAGCATAACTTTCCATTCCTACTGTACATACCTCTCGATTACTTGCAGGAAAAAGTCAAAAAGAAGGAAAGTTTCTGGAAGAAAGTTAAAAGAACATTTTTGAAAAGAAGGGCCTCATCAAAATCTCATGCTGTACTTCAGCATCAGAAAAATCATGTTGAATCAGACAACTATGGCCCATCCACCGCAGGGAAGGAACACTCCCGATACACCCTCATCAGCAGTCCAACGGAACGTAATTCAGAGATGAATATGCAGAATTACCCTCTGCCAACTCATTCTGACCCTCAACATGGGGTGGATAGTTGGGCTGACTCATCTCATCATGGATCACAACATGGTAAAACCTCTTCACCACCAACACACCCTCCCCCATATCACACTACTAAGTCACAAGATGGCCATCCACCTTTGCGCCGAAGCTATACTGCTCCCTCTAGCAGTAGTAGACCACAGTACAGTGAGTCTCCTTCCACACCAGTGCGTCCTCTTCCACCTCGTACTAAATCACTGGACAGTGATCCCTCTTTTTGGCCAAGACGTACTGCACCACCACCTCCGGGATCAGTCAGTTCTAGCCATTCGTCTCGACCAAAACGTTCTGCTCCCCCTCCTCCAAGAAGTAAACCTTTAAGGTATTACACTGATGACTCTCATCGCGAGTACACTCAAGGCTACTTCCCAGAGCACCAGGACATCCCAGAGGAAGACTAGCTTCTTCCCAGAACAAAATTATATACTCTCCAGAGGACTATTAAATGTAAATCTTATATGACAAATAGGAGGACACTAAGAGCTATATAGGCCAGCTTGAGTATAATTATGGTAATAGTATACTAGATAGTACCACACACACAATGCTGTTACAGTAATTAAACAAATCAAAATAACAAGTACAAATTAATTAATTTTGCAACTCTAGATCTGCCATCAAGGTTGCATGTTCAATATCCTGCTTGGCCATAGATTATTCTGTGGTTGAGTTTTGACCTCCATGCAAACAGAGCTACACAGTTGTATCTAGTACCTATGGTCATGGTACGAACAAAGACCAATATATTTTTTGACACCACCTGGGGGGGGAGGGGGGGGTTTGGCAAAGGGCTAGATTAGAGATGTGTGGATAGTACACATACACACAAACACACGCGCGCGCACGTGCACACACATGTATGGCAAATGAGCACAAACACCACACGCGTGGTACAGCATGTAGACTCACCAATGTTACTGTATATATTGAAATCTCCAAATAAAGGGCACTTTTGGGACAACATAAATCCAGGTGATTTGTTTTTGTAGAGAGTTTTTCCTCTTTGGGAGGCTCAAAATTTTAAAAATTTATCCTGGGACCGTAAGTTGTGCCCTTTGTAGAGAGGTTTACTAGGTACTGTCTCCTTATTTGGGAGAGCCCACTATTGAAGGATTCATGTGCAGCCATAAATTTGCTAAGGAATACATTCTAGACAAACTGTTCGTAGTTGTTATATATAGTGGTTTACTTAAACTTGTAGGATTTTATAGCAAAGTGTACTCTAGTTCTGAGTGTAGGGTTGTGTAATAGCTTATGATAACTGTTTGTGATAACTGCCACAGGGGAAACTTGCTATGAAGAACACTCTTGTGACCCAGTTAGTGGTATACTGTAAAAGGTTATCTGGTTATAGTGAATTTCTGATACCTACGTAGTGAAGAAGTTTCATTGTCCACTGGGATTCATTATGAAGTC
>CAUJGJ010000487.1:462700-485200 GCA_963170055.1 Halisarca cf. caerulea
GTGTGTGTGTGTGTGTGTGTGTGTGTGTGTGTGTGTGTGTGTGTGTGTGTGTATTGATGAAACTGTTCATATTTCAATAATAAATGTGCAAGTTTCCAGTGTTTATGCAATTCCATGTGCACAGTATTGCTAAGAATGAAGACAATCCGTTTATCTCCTTCTCTAGAATTGGAAGCACTCCTTAAGGACAAGGACACCTCCTATCTTGACGACACTGTAACCGTCCCAGAGCCTAATTCAGTTGTACCTGATACACCACCACACCTAATGGTATGTTTGAAAGGCACAGCTTGGCTCAAATGCAGGCACTTGGGAAATTGTATTGATGTTATCATCTGTACTTTTTCTGTAGGATATGCAAGATGGACAGCCAAGCATGCAAGATGAACATGGTGACCCAGGTGAGGGGTGTGTAGGTGATCCAGGTGAGGTGTGTGTGTAGGTGACCCAGGTGAGGGGTGTGTAGGTGATCCAGGTGAGGTGCGTGTGTAGGTGACCCAGGTGAGGGGTGTAGGTGACCCAGGTGAGGGGTGTGTAGGTGACCCAGGTGAGGGGTGTAGGTGATCCAGGTGAGGGGTGTGTTGGTGACCCAGGTGAGGGGTGTAAGTGACCTAGGTGAGGGGTGTGTAAGGACAAGTATAGTATATTGCAAATACAGTAACATCGAGTATACTCCATGCATGCACATGCATTTCTGGTGGATTTTAGCTGCTCATGAAGGACCATATATGAGACTACCAGCTTGTCTGTGACTGAGACATTAAATTATATAATTTGCATGCACTGTTTGTTTGGTATTGCCAACCTAATCTCACTCACTGGTCTCCGAAAATGGCCGATTGAGATTTGGTAACAGCACCAACTCCATATCATGCTCATAAGAACCTGCTACTACTTCTGCCTGCTATAATGTGTACTGTACTGCCATTGTGCTTGGGGTTCGTGTATAATACATTCTTTTTCCTTAAATTGTCACTTTTGGTAAAAATAGGAGCCAATAGGAATCCTAACAGTTCCTTCCAGATCACTGGAATAACGTGAGTTTATTGTACGAGCATTATATGTTGGAAACATGGAATTGTATTTGTACATAAGTATTTATAGTCTGTTTTCTACACATGTATTGAGTGTGTATGTATACTGTATATGTATGTGGTTTGGATGTTTACAGTATGTACATGCATGTGCCGTTTGTCATGCATTTGTATACAGCCTCGGTCCACAGGAAGACCAGGAACCTGGTGTTGGAGTTGTTGCGGTTCCTGTACCAATGGGTGGTCCATCTGTTATCCCAACAGGTGTACCAGTTTCAGCACCTCCCATACCTTTCGTCTCTCCAACAAAGTTTAGTGCTAAAAAGCCTGGAGATAAGTCTTCAAGAGACAAGAAGAGAGAGGTGTGTATGTGTGACCATCAAAAAACAATACAGTGAAACCTCTCTAATCCGACACTCAATGGGACTTGAAAACTGTGTCAGATTAGGAGGTTGTCGGATTACTGAGTGACTCTTTCCATACTTAAATATGGTGACAGTATCACATCAGATGGCCGGATTGGAGAGAATGTCAGATTAGAGAGGTGTCAGATTAGAGAGGTTTCACTGTATGCAAATATTTTGGGCTAAAAGTATTTGCAGCACTAGAGGGTCATTTGCATTACATTTTGGAGCTCCGAAAACCACTAATTTAATATTTTAGCTACCTTTGAGGTATGTAGAATATAAAGTATTACAGCAGCCTCTCAGAGTCCACGTTTACACGAATCCAATCCTACCTGAAACGGATACATGCGTGACCGTTTACATAAGTGTTTACGCAAATCCGGACTTCAACCTGATCCGGATTAGCCATTGAAACCAACCATGTGACTGGCATGTGCTCAGAGTTCCACGAGGACGTGTTAGTACAGATTTTCCCCCGATTTCAGTTTTTACTTTCGTCCAGGGTGTATCCACAACTGACGAAGATTCAATGCTTTTGTGGCTGTCCTGCTTGGCGATTTCATGAGGGCGAATAGCCCAATAGGACGAAGATAGCATCGCTTCCAACTACAGAACTCTTTTTCGTAGGGAATAATCATCGAAAGTGCTATCAAAGGCGATAGACCTAATACAAGTCGAACAAAAGAACATACTCGATACTACAAAGCTGTTTTCGTCCACTTGCAAATCATTTCGTGCTCCCCAGATGGTTTGCGCAACTTTTTTGTCACGTGACTGGATTCGCCGTTTACATGACAGTATTGAAACAGTAGATCCAAATTAATCCACTTTGGTGTGCGTTTTCAAATCGATACAGATCCAGTATTCATTTACGTTGAATTCATGTAAACAGAAGCCCAAGACGAATAGATTTTGATACGTTTGCTTAAAAAGATTACATAGCAAAAAAGGTCATAATACATGTACTATACAAACACACCACAACACTTGTAACAGTTAAGCATGCTGTAGTAGCATAGCTTCAAAACTTTATGCATATTCCAGTATACACCTCTCCTTTGTTGCATAGTAAGAGAAAGAGAAGAGAAAGAAAGACAAGAAAGATAAAGACAAAAAGAAGAGAAAAACAGAACAGGATGAAAGAGAAGCTAAAGAACAAGACAGAGATAAAAACAAGGATAAATGTAAAGAAGACAAAGAAGATGATCAAGACCATAATCATCCAGATCCACCTAAACATAGCAGTGACTCCAGCAGTGATAATGAGAAGGAGGTACGTGTACATGTTCATGGTAGTGAGGAGGAGGTACACCTGTATGTTCATGGTAGTGAGGAGGAGGTACACCTGTATGTTCACCATGATAGTGAGGAGGAGGTACACCTGTATGTTCACCATGATAGTGAGGAGGAGGTACACCTGTATGTTCATGATAGTGAAGAGGAGTTAAGTGTACATGTTCCATGTAATACTATTATTACAATTATCATGCCGAATCTGAATTTTAGTATGAAATGTTGGTGGTTTGTTTCACTATCATTTGAATGTTAAAATGCATTTGATCTCAGCCTTTTTCCTGGCTATACATTAACTATATTATGTATAGTGTGTCTACATGCATACTTCACTGCAAGGTATTTGTGCCCGCCGGCAGAACATATACATAAAGAACTATCTTTAAACTACATCTTATTTGATTACTTACAGGAGAAAGGTAGAAAGGACAGTCTCTGGAATAAAATTAAAAGTAAATTGCCATTCAAAAGAAAGGCCTTATCAAAATCTCGTGCTGTACTTAAAGGTCAGAAAAAGCATGTTGAATCAGACGACGATGGCCTGTCCACTGCAGGAACAGAACAGCAACACACCCTCGTGAGCCTTCCAATGGAAGACAATTCAGAGATTAACGTGCAGAATTACCCTTCACCTAGTAGACAACCGAGACGACAAGCTCCTCCCCCTCCTCCTCCAAGTCATTCTGACCCTCAACATGGGATGGATAGTCGGGCTGCCTCAACTTATCGTGGATCACAACATGGTAAAACATCTTCACCACCAACACGCCCTCCCCCATATCACACTACTAAGACACAAGATGACAAGCCACCTTTGCACCGAAGATATACTGCCCCCTCTAGCAGTAGTAGACCACAGCACAGTGAGTCTCCTTCCACACCAGTGCATCCTCACCCACCTTGTACTAAATCACTGGGTAACGATCCCTCTTTTCGGTCGAGACGTCCTGCACCACCACCTCCAGGATCGAACAGTTCTAGCCGTCAGTCCCGGCCAGAACGCCCCGCCCCCCCTCCTCCGGAAACTCAACGACAATACTCTGATGATTCACACCGAGGGCACACCCCACAGCAAGATGTTACGTCACAGCAATGTAACGAAGAAGACGTTCAGGAGAAAGAGTTCCTCCCAGAGAATGAAATCCTCCCAGAAAAAGACCAATTTGCAGAGAAATACTACTCCCCAGATGTAGAGCCAGATCACCTTCCAGACTCTGAGAAAGATAGCATCCCAGAGCAAGATTACATCCAACCTACTGGTAGCCGCTTTTGTACATTATATTAATTTTGCTTAATTCCATTATAAAATCTGTTCTGATTGCTGCTGGTGTGCTATAATATTGGCCATTTTGCGGGATATACCCTTGAGCTTTACTGCATTACGCAATCAATGACATGCATGCATGATGGAATCATGGCCACACTATTGTCAAAAGGTGTCAATGTAAACAATGAATTGACCGCAACGAACGATTTTGACGAACGCCGAATGTAAATTAGGCATTCGTTGTTAGGTGAACATGTTCATTGTCGACAAATGATTCGTCCGAATTATTCGTTCGTTGGTATTTTAACGATAGTGTGGCCTAGGCTTTAGGCATACACAGGCAAGCTAGTGGTTGCTAGTCTCGCGTCGCTTCCGGTAGGAGGCGAATAGGAAAAGGGGCTGGCGACGCGAGACTAAGTGGTTGCATGGTGGATATAATGTTTTGAGGATGTTGACACACAAATTAAGGCACATACATGACGGGAAGTACACGCAGCGGTGAGCTTGAAACTTGGTCTCAATCTGAGATCGGATTGTGCACACAGTGTATTTGCTGTATAGGTATATGGCATGGCAGCTTGTGTTTTGAGACCAGCTATATATGCCTGTGTACATGTGTTTGCTGCTGGTGGCTATAGATACAACTTCTCTTCAAGGACAGTTGGTAGCTATAGACACAACCTCTTGTATATTATTGTAAACAATTGTGGGGAGCTGAGAATGGTAGCTTTTATGTATACATTTTCAAATAATGGCATACACTTGGCACTCTATACCACAAGGAGTACTGATGCATATGGTTATTGTCTGCACTGGCGACCTATAGCATAACTGTTTTTAAAATAAGAATGTACAATAATTTCTGTTGAAAAATCAATGAATGAAATAAAATCAGCAAACAAGCGATTCGAGTTTAAAAAACTCGTGGGCCGCCCACGGCCCTGGAAACTCGAATCGCTTGGAAATCGTCTTCGAAGAACTCTTCTGGTCAAAAAGACTCTTCGCTGATAAAATCAGAAGCGAACGAACGAATTTTACCGAAATATAGCCGAAAGATTACGTACCGACTTTGCGTCCGCCATGTTGTTGACATATATATATATATAGACATCGTTCCGGACGTTCCGGACACTTCCGGTGAAAGTAAAAACAATATAGGGCCGCCTTCCGGCGGCCCAAAAATGGACAAATGGCTGTTAGCTATTGAGAATATGCATATGTAAAATATTATTCTTTAGTGTAATTCAAACTTAAATTTACATTGGCCATTTTCTCCTTGAATATCTGAGCCAATAACTTGATTACCCTCCTGTCTGCAACACAGTTGATCAGTAGGTCCCTCTTTCATAGGATTTTAAATTAGCAAACTATACTTAGGGTAGAACTCATGTATTGTGTTACTGTATAGCAATGGTGACAGCATTCGTATATGGGTTTGTATAGCATATATGTATGTATATGTATGTTTGTATGTATATAATTATATACATACATCTACATATAGATACATATATGTATGTATATGTATGTATATATGTGTATGTATAGGATGTATAGGACAGCATTTGTACATGAACTTGCATTATATGTTACTAAGATATGCAACAGTGCTTCGGTTACCAACAGCAATTTCTTTGTGCTCTGGTATAGGTAGTGGTCCCTGTAAGAGTAGTCTCGGGTAGCCAGAGCCTCAACGTGGCTCCTTGATTCTTTAACATAGGGATTAAAGATGTTTGGGTCTGTCTGTGTAATGAGTTGGTTGCTGTAGACACATTTTATGAGATTTCATGAAATGGCCTATAGTACAATCCTTTCAACATGGGATAGTAGGTACACCCTAGTCCCGCGTAGCCAGACCCATGCTCGCCATGACTGACGTCACCAGGAAGGCGCCCAGTGATGTCAGTCCCTGAAAATGGCCGAGCGAGATTGGGTCTGAGCTACGCCGGACTAGGTACACCCTGCCCATGTGTAACACTGACACACTGAACACTGATTGCAACTTTCAATTCAATTCAATTCAAAAAGCTTAGTGCATTGAACTATTCCTTTTAAGTTGCAATTTAAATTTGCCCTTCATGGTACCAGGGGTTTGAGTATCTATGATGGTATTAACCCATGAACCGGGCCTCGACTATAGTAAACAAAGGTCTAGTACGTAAGTGTGGTCGTCCTGTGGGGAATCCCCAATCAGTTCCACGGAACCCCACAACAAAGACCACGTATCTTTCTTGGTACGCACTTCGCATTGTGCATGGTCAGCATTTGTATACATTGATCCAAGTCCGCGAGTAGAACATTTGACACATGTAACGTATTTTCGAAGCGCGTAGCGACTAGTCCGGGGTACCCAGACCCAACCGAAAAGGTTGAGTTTTCAGAGGTTGTGCGCCAGACCCTTCGGGCGGGGCGATGACGTCAGAAACAAGGAGCCTCGAACGAAGGGTCTGGAACGGGGCGATGACGTCAGAAAAAAGGAGCCGCGAACGAAGGGTCTGGAACCCCAGACTACGTAGCGACATGGCAAAGAGAAAAGTAAGTATTTTGTGGAGTGTGTTAGTCTGGCACGCCAGACTAGGAGTGTGTATAGTTTTTTTTACCGTGCGTTTTTTGCGTTATCTGATCGGCAACAATTGACCTTCTCTTGTTTTCTATTGTGTCATGACTGCTTTCTGTGCTTAAAATCAGTATAATCGTTTTCCGCTCTACATACTTTTGTCAAAATTAATTGCACGGTGGGTTGCATCAAACCTCCCTAATAAGGACACCATTGGGACCACAGTAAGCTGTCCTGTTTATATGGAGGTGTCCCTATTTCGGAGGATTCAACTGTACACATGTCAATGTGAGGGACTTCAAATTAGTCCGGCGTAGCTCAGACCCAATCTCGCTCGGCCATTTTCGGGGATGGCAGCGAAGCCGACACTATCGTCTTCCTAACCCCCTTTGGTAAAATTATAAGGGTATTTTTGTTCCTCAGTACAGCTATGATCAATGGAGCGTGCTTAGTTTGTCGAGCTCGGCGAGCCAGACATCCAGCCAGAGCCAGCCTTCCTGGTGACGTCAGTCACGGCGAGCATGGGTCTGGCTACGCGGGACTACTTCAAATGGGACAGAGCAATGGTGTCCTGTTGAAGGAGGTTTCTGCATTTCGAAGGTGTCCTTTAACAGATGTTTCCCTGCATTTATGAATAAAACTCAAGTGACAATTAATGTTACCGTATAGGCTTATATTTTCGCGTGACTAAACTTTCGCGGATTTCGCGGATGACGTCAGAATCCGCGAATATTATAGTCCCGCGAATTTTAACAATGAAAAGAAAGGGGCTTCGTCTTTGCGGACGTTTATAGAGCGTAACAACCTCTCAGTATTCAGATTTGTGTTTCGAGTCAGCAGATGTCTATCAAATCGTTTTCCCCCCCCCAGTCAAAAGCTCCATTACGGACTGCTACCCGGCCCGGCCTCGAGCCGGAATGTCCGTCCAGCTTCTACCGCACAAGCAGTCCGTAAGGAATTGCAGGAGGTGCCTACCTCCGGGAAACGAGTAGCATATATGGTAAACTTTCTTCAGAAAGGAAGACGAAGGTCGCCAAGTATGCTCCCGAGAATGGCATAGCTGGTGTTCATCAACAGATAGTCAGCGCGTAACTACAGCCTACTAAATGCATAGCGTACTGAAACGACCCTAGAGGCACTCTGCAACCCAATGGCGTCTTCATATTCTACAGCGCTGGCCTATTACCTGAAACGATTTGTAAAAATCCTTCATGATCAGCCACTGAAAGGAACCAAGAAACAGCCATTTTGTAGTACTGTGCAGTGATGTAAAGGGTGTGAAATTTTAATCAAATGAATGACTGTAAGCATCCGCGAAAATTTAGTCTCGCGAAAATCTTCAAAATCCGCCATCTGCGAAAATTTAGTCTCGCGAAAATTTAAGCCTATACGGTATATGTCTTGAATATTGCTGTCTGTTGTTAGGATTCAACAAAGGAACCGTGTTCAGATGGGATTTCTATGGTGAATATATATTACGTAGATCGGGAAAATTTCGACGTTAAAATATTTTCGTGGGTACCAGAAACCACGAAAATAATACAACGAATATTTTTCAACAACGAATTTAATCACTTGTGGAAGTTAACAGATTAATTACGTGTACGAGAGAAGTGTAACAAAATGGCGCTGCTAAGATACCTGCAATCAAAAGATAACCTCCCGAATCCACGAGGGACGCTGTCATCGTCCATGCCTTCACAAGCTATAGCTGCAGCTAACCGAGAGGTAAGGAAGGCGGCTGAAATTGAGAAGAAACGTGGGCCCTACAAGAAGTACAGTGCTAGTGAACGTGCTGACATTGGAAACTACGCGATACAACACGGTGTAGCAGCAGCATCGCGGGTTTTCTCATCCAAGCTGAAGCTTGTAATAAGCGAAACAACGGTGCGGTCAATCAAGGATGCTTACCTCAAAGAAATCAAGCGGAAACGGTCAAGTGATCCAGATAACCGACAAGAGATCAGATCGCTCCCAGTAAAGAAGCGTGGCCGACCTGTACTCTTAGGAAATGATTTGGATAGTAAGGTACAGCAATATCTCAGGAAGGTCAGAGAGGCAGGTGGAACAGTATCTTCGAGAACTGTTATGGCTGCAGCTCGAGGTATTGTTATGTCGTATAATCGTGACTTACTTACAGAGTTTGGAGGACCTGTTTTATTAAACAGGTATTGGGCACACTCTTTGCTGCAGCGCATGAACTTCGTTCAACGCAAGGCCACTACAGCCAAGAGCAAGGAATCGATAGCAAGCTTTTTGGCATCCAAGGAATCCTTCCTTGAAGAAGTTACCCAGACTGTGCTCATGGAAGAAATCCCACCCGAGTTAATTCTTAACTGGGACCAGACCGGCATCAAAATCATTCCAACCTCCACCTGGACAATGGAGCAGAGGGGTGCTAGGCGGGTGGAAATGGTTGGGGTGAATGATAAACGGCAGATTACTGCTGTTTTTTGTGGCAGCCTGGTAGGTGACTTCCTACCCATTCAGCTAATATACAAAGGGAAGACATCACGATGTCATCCAAAGTTCCAGTTTCCAGAGGGATGGGACATTACACACGCCCCAAATCACTGGTCAAATGAATTCACCATGATTCAATACATTAACAACATTGTGGTGCCCTATATAGTCAAGGTCAGGGAACAATTCAGTGACACCACACCAGCTCTAGTAATCATGGACAACTTTAAAGGACAGATTACAGATCCAGTATTGTCACTTTTAGAGAGTAACAATATCCACACCTGTCTCCTCCCACCGAACACGACAGATCGACTCCAACCAATGGACATCTCAGTCAACAAACCGGCAAAGGACTTCATCCGGCAGAAATTTGATGGGTGGTATGCTGAGCAAGTAATGAGTCAACTAAATGAAGATGACAATGCTCCAGTGAAACCTGTAGACTTTACACTTCCCATTATGAGAGAATTGAGTGCCAAGTGGATAGTGGAAATGGCATCTTACATCTCAGACCACCCTTCAATCATAGTTAATGGATTCATTCGTTCAGGAATCACTGGTGCTATTGATGGTGATGCATGTGAGGAAGACGTTCAAGATGAGTCAGAGCTAAGCAGTGACTCAGAGGCAGAATGCCATTCCAATGAGTCTCTAGACGAGTTCAATATGGAAGAGGACATGCTGGATCAAGATAACACCATGTGCAACAATGAAGGCACCATGCCAGAGTTGGAAATAGATCCCACCGATGATGACATATGTGTGGATAACGAAGTTATTGTCATCAGCTAACTTAGGTCTTCATTATTCAATGACATTGTGTAGCTACAATTGTAATTACTGAAGACAATATTACCAGCACAGTTACAGTTTGCAAATTTAGTTGGTTCATCTATTCACCTAACAATTTATTCAATTTATTGAGTTCTTTGGGCTTCTCTAAGTGCTCGAATATTAAGGTGCATGGAATTTCCAGTCCTCCTTGGGGAAGATCACTGGAGTATCTCATCTTGCCTGTTACCCTGCACGCGATACAGCCTCCTCGTCTAAGAAACAGTGAGCAGACTCGCGAGATTTTGTGCGGCAAATGCCCTATAACTGTATCCTCCTTAACTGCTACAGCGTAGCGATCTTTTTCGTTTCTCACTTCTCTTTCGCATGGAAGGCATTCCCCGATAACTGCTAGCCATATTTCCTTATAAACATGATAGCCTCGAATGCTGCTCGACTTCTTTAACGCCATTTTCCTTACATACTACGACTATTATATGCTAATTTTATTCCTTGTTAAATAATTTTCGTGGGATGTCAGGACCACGAATATATTCGCACACGAAAAAAACTTACACGAATTTTTTTAAAACGAAATTTTCCCGATCTACGGTATACATTTTTGTTTACACTGGGGTTTGACACTGGGTTTCTGTTAGTGACTGAGGTCTCTCGCACCATGCACCTTCATATTTAGATTGAGGATGAAATTGAACTCACCAAGAGACAGATAGCCAAGTTGGAGCTGAAAGTGAACGAATACAGAAGTCAACTGCGGAGGATGGAAGAGGGCCCATCAAAGGACAAGGTTAGGCAGGAAGCACTGCCTGTTCTTAAAAAGAAGAAGAAATTAGAAATAAAACTAGAGAATCTGGGGATTCAATTGGAAAACCTGTGCCAACAGCAACAGAGAGTGCAAAATTCAAGGGAAAATAAGCAAACAGTGAGTTGCCGGGTGTCACCTGTATTCAGTACAGTTAAGTGTACAATACAGAGAACAGTGTATAGAGTGTTGCTACCACATGCTGTGGGTACTTTCAAGGGGTAAAAAGTTTGTGGTTTTTGTAGTTGGGAAGTGAACCACACAAAATACTCACGAAAGTTAGACTGAGAGCTATTACAGTACATGCAGCCTGCACACTACTCGTGGGACCAAATGTGTGGTCTGTATAGACAGGTGGTTCTTCTGGAGTGATGCATGCATCGGTCAGCGTCGCTGAAGTGGCCAACATGTGCACCTGTACTGGTATGTGGTCCTTGTGCTTAAGGCAGCTTTCACTGTGTTCATGGCTCACAACACGTTGTGTCGTATTTTAACCCACTCTATATAGCTGTATGTATTTCATTGCTGCTAAGTCAATGTAGAACCTGTATTCCAGTTACGCACAAATCCAAACATCTGATTCACCTAACTATGAATTTGATAGTATCATGAACCCCGATATTGGTTCATATGTAGGGATAGCACAGAAAAACATGACTGCCCATACATAATAGTATATGTTCATTGCATGATGGGTCAGCCTACAGCATTATAAAGCCTATTTTGCAGGCTGACCCAGCAACCACCTTGATACCAATGTACATACCTTTGTATAAGGACCATCTGTCTATACAGAACACTATCACTTGGTCTCTTGAGTGGTCTTTAACAAGTTTTACTGTAATATGTAGTATTTTTTTAATTATATCCATGGCTGTCATTTGTTTCCTAACTGTATTTTATTCCAAAAATTAAATAAATTCTTTTTCCTGATTTTGTATAATAATAATAATTCCTTTTCAATTAAGGTGAATGCAATGAAGATGGGTACTAAAGCCCTTAAAAAATTGAACAAGCGAACTAGCAAAGAAGATGTTGAAGTAAGTTAATTGGAATAAGTTACATAATATTGTATTATTTCCATATACACCGCATGGTGCATGCTAGTGTTGATCTTGTACCTAGATGAGCATGTGTGTGTATGTGTGTGTGCATGTGTGTGTGTGTGTGTGTGTGTGCGCGCGTGTGTGTGTATGTGTGTGTGTGTGTGTGTGTGTGTGTGTGCTTGTGTGCACGAGCATGTGTACAAGTGTGTGGGCAGTATGTGCACAAACATGTTTAAAGTGAAGTACATACACGTGTCTGTTGCCATTTTTGTGCAAGTGTGAGTGTAGTACAGAATATATACTATATATGATGTGTATATACATGCACACTTTGTGGAAAATCTTAGTATACATTGGTGTATATAATATACATTGTGTGGAAAATCTTAGTATGCATTGGTGTATATAATATACATTGTGTGGAATATCTTAGTATGCATTGGTGTATATAATATTATTATGTGTACGTAAATATGGATACCCTCTCTTGCATGCTCCTATTCCATATATACAGGATGTTATGGATAAAACAGCAGCTTTTGTTGAACAGAGTGATCAAGTCCAGCAAATTTTTGGAAGATTGTCCAGTCTTTATCCTGAATGTAGTGCGGAAGATTTGGAAGCAGGTAAAAATTAACCTTTAATTATATAGAATATGAATGGTATATTGTATTCCCATATCAAAGTACTATAATTATATATGTACTTTGTTTCATGTTACAGTTCATATACGTTTGGCATCTGTATGTGTGTTTATGTGTTTGTGTGTGTGTGTGTTTGTGTGTGTTGTGTGTGTTTGTGTGTGTTGTGTGTGTTTCAGTGTTTGCGTTTGTGTGTGTGTGTTTGTGTGTGTGTGTGTTTGTGTGTGTGTGTATGTATGGGTGCATACATGTGTGCGGGTGTGCATTGATGGAACTGTGTATATTTTAATAATTGTGATGCAAGTTTCCAGTTACACAGTATAGCTACAGCTGAAGATACGTAATTTATTCATTTCCTACTCTATATATAGAACTGGATGCATTAAGCGATGATTCAGAAGTCCTTGAGGAGGAAGGCACTTCCTTACTCAACAACACTGTGATTGCCCCAGATTCTGATTCAGTTGTAGCTGGTCCACCACAACACATTAATGTGACTGAAAGGCAGACACTGGGGAAATTGTATGCATGCTCAAATCTGTATTAAATTTTCTCTGTAGGATGTGCAAGATGGACAACCAAGCATACAAGATGAACATGGTGACCCAGGTGAGGGGTGTGTAGGTAACCCAGGTGAGGGGTGTGTGGGTGATCCAGGTGAGGGGTGTGTAGATGACCCAGGTGAGAGGTGTGTAGGTGACCCAGATGAGGGGGGTGTAGGTGACCCAGGTGGGGGGTGGTATGTAATGCACCTTGTTCTCTTGTCACTTTTAGCAGAAATAGGGGTTAACGGGAATCCTAGCAGCTCAGATCGCAGGAATAATGTGAGTTTATCTGTACAAGCATTATATGTTGGAAACATGGAATTGTATTAAATTTGTACATAGTATGTATTTGGTATGTTTTCTATACATGTATTGATTGTGTATGTGCATGCATGTGCCATTTGTAGTACATTATAGTTTGTATGTATCCTCGGTCCACAGGAAGACCAGGAACCTGGTATTGGAGTTGTTCCGGTTCCCGCACCAATCCTGGTACCAGTGGTTGCTCCACCGGTGATCCCAGCAGTTTTACCAGTTCCAGCACCTCCAGTACCTTCTGGCCCTCTACCGAAGTTTAGTAGCAAAAAGTCTGGAGACAAGCTTTCAAGAGACAAGAAAAATGAGGTACATATGTGTGCCCATCAAGAAACATAACTGTGCAAATATATATTCTTCTGGGCTAAAAGTAATAGTGCTAAAGGGTATATAAGATATATAATTATATATATTGATGTCAGAAAGTTTACTTAGCAAGAAGATCATAAAGTAACATTTGTAATGCAAAAACACGACAACGCTTGCCACACTTGCAACACAATGTCATAGTAACCTAGCATTGACTTAATACATGTTCCAGTGTGCACTACTCCTATTTATAATGTAGGAAAAGAAAGAGAATAAAAAGAAAGACAAAAAAGATAAAGACAAAAAGAAGAGAAAAACAGAACAAGATGAAAGGGATGCTGAAGAACCAGACAGGGACAATAACAAGGAATGTGGAGAAGAGGATGATCATTGTGACAAAGAAGATGATCGAGACCATGATCGTCCAGATCCACCCAAACATAGCAGCGACTCCAGCAGTCACAGTGAGGAAGAGGTATGTCTCCCTGCATGTTCATGGTAGTGAGCAGGAGGTACACCTGTCTGTTCGTGGTAGTGAGGAGGAGGTGCACCTGTATGTTCACCATGGTAGTGAGGAGGAGGTACACCTGTATGTTCACCATGGTAGTGAGGAGGAGGTGCACCTGTATGTTCATGGTAGTGAGGAGGAGGTACACCTGTATGTTCATGATAGTGTGGAGGAGGTACACCTGTATGTTCATGGTAGTGAGGAGGAGGTACACCTGTATGTTCATGGTAGTGAGGAGGAGGTACACCTGTATGTTCATGGTAGTGAGGAGGAGGTGCACCTGTATGTTCACCATGGTAGTGAGGAGGAGGTGCACCTGTATGTTCACCATGGTAGTGAGCAGGAGGTACACCTGTATGTTCACCATGGTAGTGAGGAGGAGGTACACCTGTATGTTCATGGTAGTGAGGAGGAGGTATACGTCTGCATGTTCCGTGTGATATCATAATCATCATGCACTGCATTTTAATATATGAAATGTTGGTGGTTTGTTCAGCTGTCATTTCTACTGAAATGTATTCAATCTCTGGATATTTCTGGCTACACAGTAACTATACATAATGTGTCTATATACAATGTCATACTTTACTGCAAGTTACTTGTGCTTGCTGGCAGTACACATGTAGAACTATCTTCAAACTACATCTCATTTGATTATTTGCAGGAGAAAGACGGAAAGAAAGAAAGTCGCTGGAAGAAATTTAAAAGAACATTTTCATTCAAAAGAAAGGCCTCATCAAAATCTAATGCTGTACTTCAACGTCAAAAATATCATGTTGATTCAAACGACTATGGTCCATCCACTACAGGAACAGAACTATCCCAGCAACACACCCTTATGAGCCGTCCAATGGAAGACAATTCAGAAATTAACGTGCAGAATTACCCTTCACCTAGTAGACAACCGAGACGACAAGCTCCTCCCCCTCCTTCTCCAAGTCATTCTGACCAACAACATGGGATGGATAGTCGGGCTGCCTCAACTTATCGTGGATCACAACATGGTAAAACATCTTCACCACCAACACGCCCTCCCCCATATCACACTACTAAGACACAAGATCACAAGTCACCGTTGCACCGAAGCTATACTGTTCCCTCTAGCAGTAGTAGATCACAGCATAGCGAGTCTCCTTCCACACCCATGCGTCCTCCCCCACCTCGTACTAAATCACTGGGTAACGATCCCTCTTTTCAGCCGAGACGTCCTGCACCACCACCTCCAGGATCGGACAGTTCTAGCCGTCCGTCCCGGCCAAAACGCCCCGCTCCCCCTCCTCCGGAAACTCAACGGCAATACACTGATGACTCACACCGAGGGCACACCCCACAACAAGATGTTACGTCACAGCAATGTAACAAAGAAGACGTTCAGGAGAAAGAGTTCCTCCAAGAGAATGACCAATTTGCAGAGAAATACTACTCCCCAAATCTAGAGCCAGATTACCTTCCAGGTTCTGAGAAAGACAACATGCCAGAGCAAGATTACATCCCACCTACAGCTACTTACAGCCGCTTTTGTACATTGTATTAATTTTGCTTAATTCCATTATCTGTTCTGATTGCTGCTGGTGTGCAATAATATTGGCAATTTTGCGGGATATACCCTTAATACCGCATTACGCAAGCACTGAAATGCACATGGTGGAATCATGCACAGATCCTTTCGCACATGTGGGCAAGCTAGTGTGTGCATGGTGGGGTTAATATTAATTTTGGAGGATGTTGACACACAAATTAAGGCACATACTGACCACATGCATAGGCCGAGTGCATGCAAGATTACATCCCACCTATGTATGTGGGATGTAGGCTGGCATGAAACTCGATCTCAATCTGCATGATGAGATTCGCTGTGCAGGTATATGGCATGACAGCTTATGCCTTGAGACCAGCTAGCTATATGTATGCCTGTGTTTGCTGCATCTCTTTGATCAAGAACAGCTGCATGGTGGCTATGTGTACTTCTCTTCAAGGACAGTTGCAGATACAACCTCTTGCATGTATAATGATAGTGAACAATTTTGGCTCAGTAAAGCTGAGAAATATAAGCTTTTATAAATATACTTTCATTATTATCATAATGGTATATAATCATCTCTCTCTCTCTATATATATATCACAAGGAGTACTGACGCGTGTAGTTGTTGTCTGCACTGGCGAGCTATATAGCATAACTGTTTTTAAAATAAGAAACTGAGGTTATCATACAGAAAACAGTATCATATTTTATATAATATTATCTGCATTGGCTGGTGTATGCTACATAGTAATACTATATCATTTTGATAAAAAATCAATGAATGATATTAAAAACAATAAAAGAGCATTGAATTTTGCAAAAAATTCAAACTATGTCGGCCATTTTCTCCTTCAATATCTGAGCCAACAACTCAACAACCCTCCTATCTGCAACACAGTTGATCAGTAGGTCACTCTGCTGCTCTTCACTCAGTGATGACAGGGAGGTGTGTCCAGAGGAATTTCCAGGGGAATCCCCTTTTGCCACACCGTCCATTGCCATGGCAACCAATCTCAAATTTGTTAAATGGGCAAACACTTCCTGAGACAAATCAAAGGCAAGAAACTTGAGATACATACAAATACTATCTTTGAGTATCTATACTAATGCTGAACAACAAGGTAGGCATACTAAGTACATACGACGTCGTATGTATAGGATGGTACGTATATGTAGTTACATATGAATCTTGTTATTCATATATTATACGTACATATGCTCAAACACAGGTGCTCGTACACATACACTAACATACACACACACATGTACACACACACACACACACACACACACACACATGTGCACACACCTCTCCTGGATTTAGCCATCTAGACAATATACCACTTTCTCCTGTCACATGTGCTGCATTGAGGTCCACAGCTTCAGCTCCCTTGAGAGCACACACCTACACACACCAGACCAATAAGTGAACAAAACACTGCACTAGTGAAAAATTTAGAGTTTGTGAGTACGAGTACAGCAGAACCTCATCAAGAGAAACACTACTAAGACAAATTTCTGCCGAGCACAACTTTTATCTGAGCCTCGCTTGGTCTGCCACAGTACTGTACACGTGGAGTGGAACTTGCTTAGTATGTAACTTAGTGCCTGGTTTAGTCCTGGGTAGTAAGTACTCCTAATGGCATGAAACATAATAAATAAATAAATAAAAAAAAAGAAAATGACTGTTAGTAATTACTCGTCAATGTCCAGGCGGCTTTCTATTACAGTAATTTCTGGATCATGTTGTTTCTTCTCCTAATTCTGTCCCACCTCATGTACACCAACCAACCTTGATAGTAAGTACCTCTGATAATAAGTACTTATTTTGTGTCCCTTTGAGGTACAAAGAGGAAGTTTTACAGCTAGTAATATCATATCCTGATGTGAAGAACTTGATAATGAGAACCAATTTACTGTATGTGTCCCCTAAAGTTAGTCTCAACGAGGTACGTACCACTGTACATGGGACGCACACAGCTTACCATCACACGCGTCAGAGCTTCTTTCACTCTCTCCTCATCATCTTCAGGCTGAGAGATGAAAGAAGTAGCATGCAAACTGAGGTAACACAAAGTAGTACACATACACAACTGAACAAAGTGCTCAATTTTCAATGACAAAGGTCCTGTTTACACATACAGTACCTATAGTTCTCCATATTTACAAGTATAGGGATACTCCAATGACCATGTTACAAGTATAGGGATACTCCAATGACCATGTTACAAGTATAGGGATACTCCAATGACCATGTTGCAAGTATAGGGATACTCCAATGACCATGTTACAAGTATAGGGATAGTTCTCCATGTTCACATATACAGTCAAACTTGTTTACGACACCCTTGGTGCCACTAAAATGTGCTTTTATAGCCAAGTTGTTGTTGTAACCAGGACATTTAGTACAGAGACCATTGAATCCGTTCCTGCCATGTGTGTTGTTGTGAAGAGGTTGATGTTGTAAACAGTGACTTTCTAACCAAGTTTCACTGTATTGAGGTACTTCTCCATGTTTTTGGGCATAGGAATAGTTGTTTTCTACAAAGGCTTGTGGTTTTGAGTAATGCACGTAGGCTACTAGTTGGGACCACTGTCCCTGACTAACCAGTTCTATCCACGTGTTCACACTGACTGCAGTAGACATGCACTCCACATAGTGCCACCAGTGTCGGGGGACGAACAGCACCTGACCCGGCTCCAACAACACCTGGTGGAGAAAGCACAGTGCTGACAACAGGTACATGGACGTTGCAAAATATTAGTGAATATTATGTCCTCTCTTTCCCTCCCTACAATGATGTGAATATACGCATCTCTGTGACAATTTTCATGAACATTGAAATACTGTCTTTCACAGCCCAACATACATAGCTGGTTCAATACATTGCAATTATAGAACGTGACAGTCCTTACAAGTCAAGTCAAGTCAAGTCAAGTATTCTTATTTAGACTGGGGAACCGTTACAAATGGGGGATAAAAGTTTAATGGGTGCAATCTTTCACACAGTTACACCTCATTTATCCAACACTGGTCTAACCAGAAACCTGATGTATCTGACCCTCATGCAGCTGTGAATCCCCATCAGTAAATTTTGTGAACAATCTACCCTGATTTATCCAACACCTGGTTCATTAGACACAAGGGATAAACATGGTCAAATAAATGAGGGCCCCTGTATTCACCTCGTATTTGTGAGCATTGGAGAATCTAGGATGCTTGGTGAGGTCCGGATTGGTGATATTCACCTGACTAAATACACTTGATTCCTCAAACGGCAGTCTCGTTGGGTACATGGACGGGGTACTGGAGGGGGGAAACAGTGTCCACCTCTTGCAGCCATAAAGCTGGGCCACAAGGTTGCAGCCGTACGTGTCAAAATGGCAGGGTGTGTATGCCCCCTCCGACCCCACCCACAAGGTTGACTGCTGGCCGTCACGATCTTTGAATCCAAACACACTCCAGTCCACTGCTTCCCTGACGTGGGGTAGTTCCATACACAATTCAGACATGTATTTGTAGTCGGCATAAACCCAAAAGTGCTCACGGGAGAAGATTAGCAGAGGATTTTCAACATCGTGGTACTCCTCACCAGTTCTAGCTCTTTTACAATCAGAAGATACCGGTACATCATCTTGTTCCTTCACTAACAAGGGGCTAGACCTTTTCTGCTTCTGCTTTCCTTTGCTAGTACTACGATCCAGCCACTCACATAGGTTTTGGTAGGTGGCTGTTACATGAATACATTCGGTTTCGTATACTGTCTCCTGCGTTTGTGTGTTCTTAGGAGACACTTTGAACGTAGTGGAAATACCCGACAATAGGTCAGCCAGCTTATTTGGCGTCCAGGACAAAGCCTCGACCCAAGAATGAACCATATCTGTAAATACCACTGGATACACTGTCTGCCCCAATATTATCTCTTTCACACGTTGACTTTCCAGGCATTGACTTTCAACCTGCACGTCTCGAGTTTCTTCCTTTTTCTCAGCGCATACAGATGTCCCAGCAAAAGACGCCATTTGCAAACTTCAATTTAATTAATGTACCGCGGGACGGGACGTTGCCATGGTAGGTTGTTACTAAAATCCGGAACGGAACGGAACGCGCTATTTTCCGGAACGCGTCTTTATTGTGTAGGTAGTCTATTAGAACCGGAACGCAGGATTAATAATATGATCTTCTCAACAACGATATCAATAGCAAACATTGAAATCACTTCTAGCAAACCACATTACGTGAATTTGGCGGGCTCTAACACCGTTTTGGCGCTAGTTTCTGCTAGATTCATCCTTGTCGATCTACAGTATGAGCCAGAATATAGTTTATCTTAATTCTGCTAAAGCCTTAGATGTCTCACAGGTGGAGAGGGCACTTAGCAATCCAGAAGGTGATGTGGTGATGTCCTTACCACCAGTGAAGCCTGAGGGTAGTCAAGCCTTTTTGTGCAGGAGCAACAAAGCCAAAGAAGGTATTAAAAATTCAAAGTTATGTACACAAAAAATTATTCAATTTCAATACAATATTTACCGGTAAATGAAGCACTATACGTATATAGTATGATACTAAAAAGAAAACACACAGTGACTTTATGAAACCACATGCATAGATAAGCTGAACATGATAGTGATAAATTAAATGTTCAGTTCTTTGACTATTACGTAGTTAATTCCACTCTTTGGCAAAGAATTCACACCCATCCAGTCGTCCATTGATCCTGCAGAAAGACGCAGCAAGTGTACATAAAATACATTATTAAGTTGAACTTAAACATCATGATTATAGTACTGTTACTGCACGTGGATTTAGTAAACATATGATGTTGAAAGATTAGCCTTTGAGCACTTAACAATCTTTTACATGAAAGCCAGTGGGATCACTAAAAATAATAATATGTTACGTACGTACCTCTAATATATCGAACAATGATTATACAGTTTATTGTACGTAACTTACCCTGTGCCCTACTCTGCACATTTTTAGACAATGACTGGAGATGCGACCAATATCGGTGGAGCAATGAGGGTGTCCATAAACTGCCACGCAATAACCCACGGGTTAAGAAGTGGTACTTTTACATCGATACCCCTGAAGGAAGAAACAAAGGGTTCCAAAAACATGCCTACCAGCTGCTTGCAAAGCCTGAGACCACCCTTGTGCACTACATAGGGGATCACAAACTGGCAGTTGCATTTCCACATGGCAACGCCCATAAACAGCCAAAAGAGTACACTAGGACAATGCCATCAGTCCTCAGTGCTCTAAAAATTGATACCATGAGCTCCAAGGCCAATGTAGTCTATAAAAAGCATGTAGCCAGCTCACAAGCTCCCCTCACCCATGCATCAACGGCAATGCCTCGGAACATGCAACAAGTCAGGAACATACGACAGAATGCATTACACAGAACACGACTTTCACGAGACACATTATACAACATACATGACATAGCATACGACACCACCTCATACATCTTCAGAATAACTACCTATCCTGATTTGGAGGTCATCTTTGGCCTGAGGAATATCCTTGACCACATGGAATGCATTCTTCAAGTAGACTCCAGAGACCAGCTCCTGTCGTACGATACAACCTTCCAACTGGGGGACTTTTACATCTCCACTTTGGTGTTTCGGCACACAGCCTTTGTGGAGAAACCATGCATACCTGCAATGTTTCTCTTGCATGAACGGAAGCTAACAACAACACATGCACACTTTTTCCAGGAGCTGAAACTAAGCACTTGACAGTGTGAATTGACCACAATGTATTATGCAGCACACTTGCTATGTTTCACCTCATTACTTCACATACTACTAGGCAGAAGAGATAAAGATATTCCTCTTCACCATTGCACTCCCTATGGCTGAATGGGAAAGAAGACCAGCGAGTGAGCTGGCAGAATATGTGCTGTATCCTGAGGTATATATACTAAAAATAAGTGTGCTACATGCATGTCAGTACATCATGTTAACGTTGGAGTGTCTATGACGCAAATAGTTTAGCCCTCTTTCTACATCTTGAATTATTAGGCTATGGTGCTTTTGATACAAGAAGTCATGAATGTGGACAAAAAGAAGGCTAGGGAGATCTACTTCAAAGGACTGTACAGTCAGAACTAACCTCTATTTATTAAGTACTTTTAATTTTCATATCTGCGCGGGAACATCTTAACTCTCAGATATCTTCTCCCGCGTCCACACGTCCCCTGCTTCTTGTAATTCCAGAAAGTTGTTGAAAGGTCTATGGTGGAGGCATCGCCTTCTCTTCCTTGGAGCACAAGCTTGGACTCTGCTATGACCATCGAATTTGCTGACCATAATCTAACGCGTTCCGGAAAATAGCGCGTTCCGTTCCGTTCCGGATTTTAATAACAACCCCATGGTACAGTCAATTTCGGCTGCGTTCGAATGCGCGTGCATGCGTGCGTGCATGCGCGTCAACTCTCGTTATCCTAGATATCTATGAATAGCGGGTCTTCGTGCACAAGAGTATTTCCTGAGGAGCATTCCCAGTCTAGACTGACCATAAACCTGTGGTAGTAAACGGACCACTCACTTCACAATTATAGCAAACAGCCCTAGCACCGAAACTTGGTCTAGCCGGGCCTTTAACGCCACTACTGTACAGGGTCATTGATTTACACTTTAGGCTGTGAACGAAGCTTTCTTGACCAAACAAGGCTTCCTTGCTTTTAACTTGATCTTCACGATGATACCTAGCGTTGGATTCGGTATAGGAATCATCACTAGACGCAGTAACGAGACAAGCGCGTTCTCTCAGATTCCGTCCAAGCCTGACCTAGTCTCGCGTCGCCAGCCCCTTTTCCTAATCGCCCCCTTGCGGGAGGCGGGAAAAGGGTCTGGTGACAAACGCCACTTTTTTTAATCCAGATGTCCACAGGAAGTTGGGACACTTGCGAACAGTTAATTGCTTTGATCTGTGACCGCAAGACTCGCTCAATGATAATAATCGCGCATCAAAATGGCGAGCCA
>CAUJGJ010000487.1:500200-502700 GCA_963170055.1 Halisarca cf. caerulea
GCATCTCTAGCAGCGGGCTTGCGCATGCCTTCAAGAGTGGCTTTCCGCAAGTGCATGCCAAGGTGCATTCCACAAAATGCTTCAACAATACCAGACCTGTCTTCTGTTGACTGTTCCTTTGTGAGAAGGCGATTGAAGCATGTTTGGGTTGATGCTTTGTCTTAAATAGTAGAATGTATAGTATCAATGTTTATGCACTCTGCATTTGGCAACTCCAGCTCTTTTGCCACCTGTTGTATTCTGGAAAAAGTTGATTTCACTTCCTCCAATGATGACGCACATGTTCCATCTGGTACCTGTTCAACTCCTAGAACTACACTATTAGCAAGCATTCCTGTTACTTTTCTTTGATTTATAGTGTCGTACCATCTGTGCTTAGGTTAATATTACTTTCTTCTGTGAGGAGTACACCTTGGTGGGCATTGCTTACAGTGGCTAGCTCGTCTTTCCTCATTTTGTTTGCCAGGGCTCTTTTGGGAAGTTCCATGGCCTGGATACTGGGATGATTGCCTGTGAAAGTTTGCAGTACAAGTTTGATAATGGTATATGTATTCTGTCAGGTGCTATTTGCTGTGATAGCAGAGAGTAGTACAGTTTCTGAACATCGTCTGTATATTCCTGTCCTCTTTTTGTCAACGTATTCACGATTGGACAATTTTTGTTCTTTTCATATGTTTGCTTCAAATCATCATTCTCCTGTTGTATTTGATCCATTGTTCCTGTCAGGCATATAATAACATGTTTAAGCCTGCTGATAGTCTTTTTGTAATTCTCTGTCAAGTCCTTCATTTCTTGATTCATGTGCTTGATTTTCTTCAGAAGTAACCTATGTTTCTTCCTGAGATTTGCATGAATTTTGTAACTTTATCTTTACAATCATTGATAAATCGATCCATTATAGGTATGTACGATTTTCGCACTTACGATTTTCACACATTCAGCTTTCGGGCACTGACTTTCAACCCGCACGTTTCGAGTTTCTTCCTTTTCTCAGCGCATACAGATTTCCCTCTAGGAAAAGACGCCATTTGCAAACTTTAAAATGTACCTCGGGACGGGACGTTACCATGGTAACTGATCTATTTTGCTGATAAATTTTGGAGGCCTGTTCCCATTAAAAATGGCGTACTTCTCGTAAAGTTTCTTAACATTCCATTCCGAAACAGCGTCCACGAAGTAAGTTCCTTCTATAGTCCAGAATATGTCTTTTACCATCTTACCTACTTTCAGTTCCTAATCAATCGTCTGCTTTTATTTGACTAATCTTTTGCTAGCAGCAAGCTCCATGGCGAAAGTCGAACAAGTGGACCCGAAATGTATCCAGAAGACCAAGGATACACTTGGAAAGCTGATATCGAAACCACCCTTGACTGACAATTTGCTCAACCGTCCACCTTTTCGTTACTTACACGACATTATCACCGAACTGATCAGGAGCACCGGGTTTTTGGAAGGTTTGTTCTCTGCCGAAGAAATGAACGTCACAAACATTCAAGACAAAAATCAGAAGATGTCGTTCCTTCAAAAGGCGATTGATGCAGTTGGTAAGTGATCCGTAACGCTCAGCTGTCGTTCTGCATTCTATGTAGAGCAAGAATGTAGTGTGTTCCCACAAGTATGCTGCAGAACGTGTTGACACAAATTCAATACTTGTTATCAGAGTTACAGTACGCAGTTGTGTCAGAACTGGTTGGAGTAGAGTCCAGATAGTCTTGTGTAGTCAGACCATACACCCCCTCCATGTTTGTGGGGAGGGGGGGGGGTAGAGGGTTGTTTTGTCTGGTTATGCGAGACTAGTGTCCAGAAGCGGTGACAGAGTCAGGAGTACAGTAGAGCCTCTGACAGTGGATGCACAAGAGAAAGGACACAGTATACACATATAGCAAGCCTCTTTACAAAGGACATGGTTGGAGGTCCTAATTATTTCTTCTCTATAGTTCCAATACATGCTATTGAGTCTCCAAAAGAGGACACCCTCCCTACAAAGGACATACGTATATAGGAGTTTATATTACCCCCCAACTGTCCTTTATTAGGAGGTCCTACTGCATGTACTGTTCTACCATAGATTCTACTGGGTGCCTGTTGGAATAGCCAATGGCTAAAGGCTCCCCAGTCAAAATAAGATACCCTGATACCCAGGGTACGGATGTACTAAACTGGACCCTCAAGGTTCCACTGTATACTGAATGTTACCTGTTGCCCACAGAGTGTCAGATTATCAAGGTTCCACTGTATACTGAATGTTACTTGTTGCCCGCAGAGTGTCAGATTATCAAGGTTCCACTGTATACTGAATGTTACATGTTGCCCACAGAGTGTCAGATTATCAAGGTTCTACTGAATGTGTTTGTGTTCTCCAGCCTTCGTCACAGGGGAGATACCCAAAGTGAGGAGCTCAAGAATCATAGCAGGACAGGAGTGCGAGAGGACCAACGAGCTCCTGCAGGCACTGGCAGGTGCTGTCCTAAAGAAACTGGATTCAACGGAAGCAGTGCAG
>CAUJGJ010000487.1:512700-520200 GCA_963170055.1 Halisarca cf. caerulea
GTACACGTACATCATTACACATACACTTCACTGAATGCTATTCTCTCGTCATCAGAATGAGCTGATCATGGCTTCGAAGGTGAACATAATGACGAACGACAGGAGAATTCAGCAAATACTTCAAAACATGTCCTTCTCATTGAGAACATAGCAGATTTTCTTTTGTCATTGTCAGTTGTTCGGCACCACATGCAGACACACACACACACACACACACACACACACACACACACACACACACACACTGACAAACACCAACACCTACATTGAACGCACACACACACATGCCATTTGTACAGTAATATCCCCTATACTTTCTGTATAGTCACAGCATAGTGTGCCAAGCATGTTCCTTATCATTTGCCTGTGTACATACAGTTCCCGTTTATCTCGTGCTCACTGTTACCTGCCTATGTGGACTCACACATGCTGTGCATATGTGCTCCATCACATACATGTGTACTGCAGCTCGTCAGATGTGGTTCTATTTATTGCGTTGACAATATCACGATCGGATCGTGCGACGAGGTGTTGGAGTGCGAGTTTGAGTCACAACTGCGATGGTTTTTGTTCATTTCCTATAAAGTTTTGTGACTATGTAGATACAAAGACTACACACACAGGACATCTGTACATATAAATTTATACATGCAGGCAGCCAAACATGTATGAAAGTGAATTATGGGTATATATATAGTTGTTATACACAAGTTGGCTGTGTTGACAAAAAGCATACATACATGATATGATAACAATCATGCACACAGCTTTCATTTTTCACTATCTGAAAGGTTGGTGTAATATTGCTGTTTGTCACACTGCAGTGTGGGGGGAAGTACTGTAATTAACCACACATTCTGAGAATACATAATATAGAAAGGTTTTTGTGTGTGATAAATACCATGAAGATGAAAATGCTTTCATGGTTCAATTGATCACATATATTTTGCTTGTGTACGTACATGTCTACATTGTGTGTGTGTGTGTGTGTGTGTGTGTGTGTGTGTGTGTGTGTGTGTGTGTGTGTGCGTGTGTGTGTGTGTGTGTGTGTGTGTGTGTGTGTGTGTGTGTGTGTGTGTGCCCATGTGTGTGTGTGTGCATGTGTGCATGCATGTGTGTGCGTGCTGTGTGTATGCGCTCGTAAAAAACTATAGTTATGAATTCGATCTGACAAGCTCTGCATTTTGGCATTCTACACAATAACAATACATATTGTATGCATCAAGCCATATGTAGTGACCGCGTGGAACCTCCGAATAAAAAGGACATGCACTCTGGGGACAATTAGCATGAATTCAGCTGATTTGTTCTTAAGAGAGAGAGAGGGTTTCCTCTTTGGCAGGTTCAAAATGTATTGTAGGAATTATACTGGGACCGTAAGTTGTGTCCTTTGTAGAAAGGTTTATTATACTGTGTCCTTATTTTGGAGAGTCCACTATCAGAGAGTCCACTGTATATAAATTTTAATAAGCAACATAATATTATGTTTATATAAACAGTGTAATATGATTAGATTAAAAGCATTTTTCCATCAATTGTTTGGTTATGTTAAATTTATCCTATCCTTAACCCTGATTCAGCATATCATAGTCTATATCCTGTATTGCAGTACGTGGTCTTCTAGTTGGGTTGGTGACAATTATATTATTATGATAATATTATATTATAATACATTCAGTACACACGTGTGTGTGTGTGTGTGTGTGTGTGTGTGTGTGTGTGTGTGTGCGTGCGTGTGTGTGTGTGTGTCAGGTGTTTGGTTGCGTGGCTGGAGAGCACTGCGGTCCGTTGTTGATGATGATGTGATAGGCCACTGCCTGCACTCCCGCCAGGAAGCCATACAATGCAGCTATCCCAACGCCAAAGAAACAACCAACGAAAGATAGCGCACAGGCCCAGTAGCTCATCAACTCGCTGTCAGCTAATCTCCTTCTTTTGGCAGACAAGTAGCCCTATAGGAGTGTAAGTGTACATTGAAGCACTCACACACACACACACCAACACCTGCACACCAATAATGCAATATAGGTGATGCACAATGTATACAGGGATATGTGAATGCATGTATGTATGTGTGCGTATATCCTGTACTAGCAAATGTATATAATGCATTTGATTGTGTGTAAGATGGAACCTCTATAATAAGGACACCATTGGGAACACAGTAAGCTGTCCTGTACAGTGAAACCTCTATACTAAGGACACCTCTAGGACCACAGTAAGCTGTCCTATATATGGAGGTGTCCTTGCATGTTCTGGAGGTTTTATGCGTACACATGTCAATGTAAGGGATATCAAATGGGGCAGAGCAGTGGTGTCCTGTTAAAAGAAGTGGCTGCATTTCAGAGGTCTCCTTAAATAGAGGTTTTCTGTGTACATACGGTAGACCCTTGTCAAGAAGAACACTTGTAAGACAAATTTCTGCTTAACACAAACTATAGTCTTAAAGGCCTGTTTGGTTTGCTGTAGTACTGTACATGTAGTATCATATCCTGATAAGAAGAACTTCTGATAGTGAGAACTGATGTTGTGGGTCCCCAAAAGTTCGTCTTAATGAAGTCCCACTGTACATGTTGAGTGACAGCCAACTAACTCACCTTGATAGCACACAGTATGGCTGGAACTGTGCATGCTGCACTAGCATAGAAGCACATCACAAAAGACGCAATTGATAGAAAGAGACAGCACACACCTCTGCGGCGAGCTTTCTACAGATGAGGTTGGCAAACACAAGTTATAGGACAGTAGGTGTGTGTGTGTGTGTGTGTGTGTGTGTGTGTGTGTGTGTGTGTGTGTGTGTGTATGCCTGAGGCATTTCGATATGGAGAGGCTTGTCTGTATGACTAGATAGCGATATCAATACATCTACTATGAGAATGAACCTAAGACTGGTTTTGTTGTGGCTTGAACTGTGCAGGCTATTATACCCAACTAGCTCCCACTGTCCCTGACTTACTTTTTGCTCTTTACCAACGTCATCGCAATTGTCAAAGGAACTGTTTTCCGGTGCCTGGAAAGGAGTGCAGTTGCCATCTTCCATATCATCGTAGTTACCAGCAGGTGATACTAGCGGCTGATGACGATCCTCTTTGATGAAGATGTGTATGTGTGGTGAATAGTGCAATGAGAAGATGTTTATGAAGAGGAGCTCATGTGTGTGTGTGTGTGTGTGTGTGTGTGTGTGTGTGTGTGTGTGTGTGTGTGTGTGTGCGCGCGCACGTACAAGTTACATGTGCATGTATGGATTTGTGTGCATGCATATGTGTGTATATATGCATTCAGCAGTGGGTGAACAGGATGAGCTGTGATTATGGACACATGTTACTGGAACCAAATAATTCACTATACATGTATATACACACATATAGAACAGATTTAACGCCTTTAATAAGGACATCTTTATTATTCAGGACAGTCCTTTCTAGTCCCAAGGTGTCCGGATTAGAGGGGGTACCACTGAAATTATAAGGATACACACAGATCACACACACACACACACACACACACACACACACACACACACACACACACACACACACGTACACACACACACACACACACACACACACACACACACACACACACACACACACACACACACACATACAATCTTGGCTGCAAGTGGTGTACAGACATACAAACACACAGACTAGGAGTGCAGCATAAGTCATTTTATAACTTACTGCTGAATTCCCTGTAGCGGTTGGCCATTTTTCACTAGTATGATTTGACTGGAAGGAAATAGTTGTACTCTATGTGCGTGTCTCTGTGCTGCCCTAAGCACAAACTGGGAAGAAGATTATGGGCCTAACCTGCAATATAGACTAAAGTTGAACAGTTTTATATTTTTAAAACCAACACTTTTTACAGTTGTTACAGAGGAAGTGTCGTCTAGCTCCAGGAAGTTATATACGTGTCATTGCAACAGATACTCAAAGATATCCGATTGTTATCCGAACATACTTTTCAAAATGGCGGCCAGATTTCCGTACGTTGCTCGAACAGTTTTTGTGCAAAGAGGGGGCTCCGTGGACAATGCGTACAAGAAGCTCAATCGGATTATGTCAAGCGAAGGTTTGGTTCAGAAAATATCTCGCGGAAGATACTACGAAAAGCCTACCAAGAAGCGGGAAAGAGTGGAGTACGAAAAATGCAACAAAATTTACAACAAGGGAATGAAGCGAAAAGTGCTGTTCGCCATGAGACAGCACCCGCCATTACCGCCATTTTGAAATCTTTATTCTATTATCTATGTTTTATTTGTATCGTATTGTCCAGCATCGCCTTTTTGTCGGCTGTTTTACTACTCGTGACCTCTTGTCAAGTCTGAAGATGTGTTTGTTAATCCATTCACTTTCAAGCATGTACCCAGAAATGTGTATGTCATTTGATTTATGTTAAAACCAATTTTCAAGTTCGTCTCATCCAACACTTGTCTCAATGGTACTAATAATTGAAAAAATAATGTGTATAACATAAGCGTGGTGTGCTGTGTCACTAGTCTTGTGTAGCCAGTTCACAGTCCCCTCCATGTTTATGGGCATGGCCTGGCTATGCGAGACTACTGTATCACATATGTTTTGTGCTAATTTGATGTATATGAAAGGATTTAGCAGATCCATGACATTGCAGATTAATTAATTTGTTAGAGAAGAGCAACATAAGTACAGGGGACAGTTTTGGTCTGCTGTAGTTACCAGTCCCTCTTTCTGCACACACCCAGCATAAGTACAGGGGACAGTTTTGGTCTGCTGTAGTAATCAGTCCCTCTTTCTGCACACACCCAGCATAAGTACAGGGGACAGTTTTGATCTGCTGTAGTAATCAGTCCCTCTTTCTACATGCACACACCCAACATAAGTACAGGGGGACAGTTTTGGTCTGCCACAGTTACCAGTCCCCCTTTCTACACACACCCAACATAATTACAGGGGGATTTATTGGGGAGGGGTCCTGCTGATTCATTGGAGGGGGGGGGGGGGGAGCACTGCTACCTACTGATTCCTACTGTACTATGTGAGGATGGAAGTTGATTAATTGTTGGCATTTGATCTATCAATCATCTGACAGTGCTTGCATCACATCAACAACCACTGATGAAAGGGTTTGAGACGACATGCATTGACAAGTACCAAATTTCCTCTCTTTCATCATGAAAGCATACTACTTATACATTGATAACCTAAATTTCAAACAGTTAGCTGTAACCATGACTAGCTGTTCCAAGGGGGTCCTTTCAGCAGACAATGAAACAAGAAAAGAGAGGGTTCTAAGAGTTAAACAGCGCATGAAGCGTATTGTGTCTGATAAAGGAATGCAGAAAGCACTTGCTTTTCAACTCCGTTCGAATGACATAGTTGTAGCTGGTCACCGCAAGACAGGAACCACATGGATGCAGCAAATTGTCCATCAGCTTCGAACTGGAGGAGATGACGATTTTGAAGATATTTCTCTTGTTGTCCCCTTGTTGGAAGCTGCAGTTGACCTTGGTCAAGATCTGGAAGTGGAGCAAAAATCTCTCCCTAGATGTTTCAAAGTTCACCAGTGGTTCTTGCCCAAAAGTAGCGGGAAATACATTGTTACCCTGCGAAATCCTTACTCTGTTGCTTACAGCAGTTACAAATGGAACGAAAGTTTTGGGTTCTTCAAAGCACAAGAGATATCCGTGGAAGAATTTGTGGAAGATTGTTGGATCACGCCTCGATTTGATGTTGCAGGCAAGTCTTATCTGGGATTTATTGCTAGCTGGTGGGAACACTATCACAATGATAATGTGCTGTTCGTATTGTATGAGGACTTGATAGAGAATCGAGAAGCTGAAGTAAAAAGAATTGCCAAATTTATGGGAATTAAAAGTGAGGAAAATATCCGTGTTGCTGTGGAAAAAAGTTCGTTTGACTATATGAAAACAAATTGGGAGAAATTTAACTCTAATGCTCTCAAGCAGGCTTGTAGAAAAGCGGGATCAATTGAAGAAGCTGCCGGTTTGAGTAGGGGTAAGATTCGCACAGGGACCACTACTGAGGGAAAGGAGAAACTTCCGTTGCACGTTCGTCAACTGATCAACTCCAAATGGAAAGAGATAGTGGAACCCGTCACTGGATTTTCAAGCTACCAAGATTTGCGTAATTATATACAAATGTTAAGGATGCATACACGAGGCCTAATAGAGTCTAGACATAATAATGACTGTAATTAAAATTTTATTTAATAATGATATTCTATATAGAGTCTAGTATATGGCAACTATTTTATTTATTTTACTTCTGATTTATTATGTGTATTAATTTGAGTATTGATAATATTATATACTTATAATCTTTAGCTGTGTGTGTTAAAATTGAAGGTCAGTGGTTCTCATTTTCTGGTCGTGGTCCAAGCCTTTGGACAGTGGCAAAGATAAATCGGCTAATGTTCTCTCACATGCAAGCTTGCCACATAGCCACAGTATCACTTGGTTATGATCCAGAATGCTGTTATTCATTGTGTCTTGCTGGTAACGTTATTTGGCCCTACCAGCATAAGAGTGCTGTCATTGTGTCTTGCCCTTATCTCTATTACATCTTATATTGACATGTACACTGTGGTCACACCAACCTTGTGCATGGTACCACGTTGGACCACTGTACGTGTCCTACAGTGCAGTGTGGCATGAGGTTGAATCATAAGCACTCCATACTACATACAGTAGTATGAGTGTCTATGGTTGAATAGTGACTTCAATTATTAGTATGACGTGACCAGACCGAATTCCTCTACAAATGGAGGAATTCGGTCTGGCTACGTCAGACTAGACTTCGCTGGGGATGAGAGTTTAGCTCCGCCCATCACAACATGGCGTCCAGAGTTTTGGTATCGGCGTCATTCCGACCTAGGACGGCCTTTCGAGGTATTCCACGTCTCTTTCCTATTGGAAGGCGTAGTGTCAGGTAAAATTGTCTAATGTTAAAGAAATGCTTGTCTGACCTTTTGAAATACTATGTTTAGTTTCATTTAGCGTCAATTTTGTCTCTCAGTGTGTACGTATGTCGTTTGTGATGCGACAAGCATACAAATTAAACTATTTTCAATGTACACACTAGTCCGTTTGTGTAGCTGGCGAAGTGGACGTAAATAGGCCATGGACCTGCGATAGCCTCCACTCCAGGAATCTCTCGATGTTGTCAATTGATTGAATATAATAATAACACATTGATTTCATCCTAGCCTTGAGCTTAAAAAATAATGTACACATTTCATCTTATGTGAAATTTTACATTAAGAGAGTTTGTCTTAAGTGGGTTTCATTGTATGTTCATTGCTAGTGTAGTCTAGCTTTAATATCAGTTTGTTTTCTTTCTTTTTGACCCTGTGTCTGAGAACCTTCATGCATGCGCAGTTATTATGAGACCTACAATCTGTGCAAACCTAGTAATGTCGTCTCTCCCAAATCTAACATCTTGTAACACACTCAAGACGGAAATGTAGTTTGGATCGGTATGTACGTATTTGAGGCAAAAA
>CAUJGJ010000487.1:525200-535200 GCA_963170055.1 Halisarca cf. caerulea
TGTTTGTTTACTGAAGGTTGAAGATGAACTCGACGATGTCAACAAAGAAGCTTTTCAGCGATTGGAGTCGAAATTACAAGACAAGGATTGAGAGGATTGCGCAACTGTACGTGCTCAATGACATCATCTGTTCTTCCATTCAAATCAACATTTGTCCCATGCATGGCGTACACACACATAACAGTATAATATACACATATACACATGTTGCTGTGTGTATTATAACAGACATAATATTATACATAATTAGACTGCATGTGTGCATAATGTTGTTAATTTTTTATTACGTATTCTGTTTGTTATAAAAATAAATCGACTATTATGTCTATTATGTATTTATACAAAATGAATATAAAGCATTGTATATAATTGGCTAGGTACTAGCATGCATGTTGCATTCATATATATATATATAGATAGATAGATATTATATATTGAAATTAATTATATTGCGGGGTCAGAAATACAATCTCAGTCATAATGTGAACAAAATCAATGAACAATCAATGATGTATGCATACCTTTAGTTTGATCCACACAATAATATATTGCAATCGAGTACAATTAATGTAAAGAAGCAATCAATGTTGCAAAACCTATAATACTCTACAGATGCATGCTGAAACAGATCTAGAGAGCATGTATGTGTACTCGAGCTCGAGATTAGACTTAATTGGCTGCTGTCTTCTATGGTCTGTACTAGAATTGGCTCATTTCTCTCACGCACTGCACGTGTAGAGATTGATACAAGTGCTGAATGTCGCCATTTGGGTGAAGTTTTAGATAATCAAAACTCTTCAAATCTGAAAATGGGATAAAATGCACACGTGCACGCACATGTTAAGGAATTAGTATCATAATGAGTGTGCGTGTACGTACATGTGTTAACATACATATGAATGTATACACACACACACACACACACACACACACACACACACACACACACACACACACACACACACAACACACACACACATTCATAATTCCAACCATGCGGACATGAGTGAGGCCAGATGTATGTATATACATACCAACTTCCTTAAAAGCGTCAGTGACTGCTCTACCCACACCTGCTTTCAATACACACTCGAAAGCTCCCAGCACACAGAGTACCACCTGCTCATCTTCAGCGTTGAGGAAGGTACACATCAGATGAACAACCTCTGGAGTTGCAGCATATCTGAAGAAACAAGAAAATGCAATAGTGGACCTCTCTATAACAAACTCCCCTAACAGTGGACACCTCTCTATAACAGATGCTTTTGTGGCTCCAGAAAGATTGCTATCCATACAAAATGACCTCTGAATAGTGGAAACCTCTTTATAGCAAACTTTCAGTTTGCAAAGTGTCCACTGTAGAGAGGGTCCACTGTAGAGAGGTTCCACTGTGTAAGATTCAAGGTAACACTCCACCGGTACCTTTTCTGTTCTGTACTTCCCTTTGCAAACAAATTGCACAAACACAAGCAGCATTCCTTCTGTACTTCAGGGCTGTCTTCAGAGAGGTACCTGACGGCAGATTGAATCAAACCGCCATCGATCACCCTCTAAAACACAGAAGTCAGAGCAAATATAGGATGAAAGCTATGTAATCATACACACCTTGAGACCTCCGATAGTGGACTCTCCTAAATAAGGACACAGTATAATAAACCTCTCTACAAAGGACACAACTTACAGTCCCAGTATAATTCCTACAATACATTCTGAACCTCCCAAAGAGGAAAACCTCTCTACAAAGAACAAATCAGCTAAATTTACGTTGTCCCCAAAGTGCCCTTTATTCCGAGATTTCACTGTATATCAAGCTGTACAGGACAGCTTACTGCAGTCCCAATGGTGTCCTTATTACAGAGGTTTCACTGTACAGGACAGCTTACTGCAGTCCCAATGGTGTCCTTATTACAGAGGTTTCACTGTACAGGACAGCTTACTGCAGTCCCAATGGTGTCCTTATTACAGAGGTTTCACTGCACATCAAGCTGTACAGACACAAGATAATCATGGGAGAATTACGTACCTGAATTTGTTCGTGTGTTCCAGCTAAAACATTAGACACGAAACAAAACACTTCTTTCTTCAAAGTCGGATCTTGGGAGTGAACTAAATCTTCCAAGCAGGTCAAAATCCCCAAATTTAAAACACCCTTAGTTTCAAATAGAAAAGGGATTGAAGTTGACACACATGTACTGTACATGCACAGAGTACTGCATATCTGTGTTGTAGACGTGTGTGAGGATGACAATAGCTTCTAATGTGTGTGACTCGCTCATGATATGATGCATGTGTGTGGTACGCGAGATTCGAGGGTGCGGGTTAGTGCACGAGCACTTCAATTCTGCTTCAGAATCGTCATTACTATAACTCAAAACTCCCTCTCTCCTACACATGTTCACACCTACACAGTGGAAACTCATTATAACGAATCGATCCCCGGGGACACTGAAATTTTCTTCATTATTATCAGAAATTCACTATAACCAGCTCAAGTGTCATAGTAAAAAATTAACTGGGTCACATGAGTTTATTCACTATATCCAGAAATTCGCTGTAAGAGATTTCTTCATATCAAGTTTCCATTGTATTTGTCCAACCCTATCTCCTTATACGGAATAACTCAAAATGTACACTTAAAAGTTACCAGCCAATGGTGGTTGGATTATAGAGGTGTCAGATTACAGAGGTAGCAGTGCTCTTGCAGATGCGCAGTACAGACACATAAGCACTAAATCTTTGTACGTATCTCGGAAACTAACTTCTGTGTGATGCATGTTCCCCCTAGCAATGGTGCCAAATGTTGTCACTATTGTCAAAGATACATGTTGAGCCTCATACCTTTCAAGGTGGAAAAAATTGAACATATATGTGGAACGCAACACATATGCAGTGGCACACACGGACGCATGTACGCACGCACGCACGCACGCACACACGCACGCACGCACACACGCACGCACGCACGCACGCATGCACGCACACACGCACGCACGCACGCACGCACACATGCACGCATGCACGCACGCACGCACGCATGCACGCACGCACGCATGCACGCACGCACGCATGCACGCACGCACGCACGCACACACACACACGGGTACACACACACACACACATACACACACACACACACACACACACACACACACACACACACACACAGATACATAGAGCACTCTTTAACATTATGAATTTATAAATCATTAGTCACTTCAGTGCATGAGTTTCACGTTAAGAGATTTAAACTGCACTTACCCGCTAAGAAGGTCCACTAACAAGGGGCATAGTTTTGAATCAAGAATGGCCTGTTTTTCTGCATCATTTCCATCAGCCAGGAAAGCGACGGCCCAACAAGCGCTGACAACAGAAGAGTCAGTCCATCTACTCTCAAGGATCTCCTCCAAGACTTCAAACAAAGGGAGTATCTAAAACATAGAGAACATCACAAGTAGACGGTACACCACTGCTACTCTTTATGCAAGAGGACAAAGCATTCATGTTCGAATGTATGCAGTGGAACCTCTGATAGTGGACTCTCCCAAATAAGGACATGCGGTATAATAAACCTTTCTACAAAGGACATGACTTACAGTTCCAGTATAATTCCTACAATACATTTTGAACCTCCCAAAGAGGAAAACTGCATGCACTCACAGACACGCATGCACGCACACACACACACACACACACACACACACACACACACACACACACACACACACACATACATACACACCTTTTCCAAGTCACAATGGGGCTTGAACTTGCACAGATTGGACAGAAGTGAGGACAGTGTATCAATGCTCTCGCAGAAGACAAGATCCAGATCCTTACTGTACCTGGTGTACGTGGTACGTGGATGACGCTCACCACAAAACACAGACACAAATCACAGTTTACACAAATACAAAGTAAGTTGAGTGTGTGGGAACTGGTTAACAAGAATCCCCTGCTGGGTGTGCTGAACTTTTTCTTGTTGTAAGCACATCTACAGTACAATACACAGCTTACAAGCACATGTGCAGTTCACTACACAGCTTACAAGCACATGTGCAGTACACTACACGGCACACAACCAATCATACATACATACATACTTCACCAGAGCAGGGACCAGTCCGTGGTCTACTAGGTAGTCCCTGAGTTCAGGGCAAGCAGCAGTGATGTTTCCAAGAGCCTGCAATGCCTACATTAAAGGGGTACAGTACACACTCATAGCATTATGTACATACGTAGTCATAGTCATAGTCATTATTATGGTAACCCCTTCAGCCAAAAGGCTGGTATAAATGGGGGACCAAAAGAAAAGCAAACAAACAAAGAAACAAACTAGAAAGGAACAAAACAATTTGTTCTACACGTAATCACACACAGAAAACACACATAATATCACACAATCAACCCTATTACATGAACTATAGTCATTCACATAGTACTACATCAAAGCACACAATAACAACTATGTTATAGTCAATATAATAAGATTAAAATACACACAAACCATATATATACAATTAACACATTAAGAACATAGTACACAATTTTAACTAATCATGTAAGAGATCGGTTCATAAACAACTGCTTCACCATTCGTTTGAAAGTAAAAACACTAGTAACTCTGGATGCATCTCTGATATACTGGGGAAGCTGATTCCAATCTCTACCACCAGTGTATATAAATGATTTTCCCAGCCAATTAGATTTTGGGTAAGGTAAGTGCAATTGGTCGCTCCCTCGTGTTCTACGACACCCGAACTCCTCATTGGTCAGCAAGATCTTCTTTACGTACGCATTACATGTTTTGCATACACACACACATGTACCCATTCACATACCCACACCCATACCCACACACTCACATGCACAAACACAGTCACACACACCCATCCACACACACACACACACACACACACACACACACACACACACACACACACACACACACACAGTCACACACACACACACAGTCACACATATACACACCCATCCACACCAAACCACACCCACCCACCCAGACATACACACACACACACACACACACACATACACATGCACACACACATACACATACACACGCACACACACACACCTACACACACACACACACACACACACACACACACACACACACACACACACACACACACACACACACCACACAGAGATCCAATAATTCAACCTTCTTACATACACATGTACATGTAATACCTTCCCATTGAATCTATTGATATCACTTGATGACAGCTCTATCAGAGTTGGCACTGCTCCAGCATCAACAAGCACCTTCAAGTCAGTGACTTCACTAGCACTGCAAGCAATGTTCAGAATGAGTGGAACCGCCTCCAACTATAGAACGTATAACAAGAAAAGCCAATTCAATCACTGATGTACAGGAAGAGATGACAGAAGCACCATGATGACAGAAGGACCACGATGACAGAAGGACCACGATGACAGAAGGACCACGATGACAGAAGGACCATGATGACAGAAGCACCACGATGACAGAAGCACCACGATGACAGAAGCATCACGATCACAGAAGGACCATGATGACAGAAGCACCACGATGACAGAAGGACCACGATGAAGCAGAGAATTCTCATAATTCAGCACCCACTATAACTTTGAATAATTGTGGCTGATCCAAAAATGTGTTGGAATGTAAATGAATAATATACATACGTAATAATTATATACATATACAGAGCCATATCAGGGCAGGGGGAACCACCTAGGGCAGGGGGAACCACCTGGGGCAGGTGGGGTACAATGGCCCAACTATCTCTTGCCAAATTAACCTCAAAAATATATACCTTGGTGGCTATATAGAGGCTTATTATGATGTATGATAGAGGATATGGTTACAATATTATTGTAATCGTGCACACAGGATTGAGGAGTCCCATGTGCATAATGAATTCATCTGGGTACAGGGGCATACCCAGGATTTAGCTCAGTGACATGAATAATATTATTATCAATTAACCTTAGAATCAATTATCAAATGAACAGAGACTGTTATGCAAATTAGCCTATGACGTCATCAAAATGGCTGTCAGTTTAGCGGAAATGGACACTTCGTTACTATCATAGCTCAGAACATTGACTAATATTACCCACAATATGGTTTTGTGTTAAAGATCTAGCACTCAAACTGGGCACATATTTTTAATATTTTCACTGAGCACTCACTAAGTTAAGACTCTGAGCTTCAGAGGGGTGCTTGAGCGGCACCCTGAGCACCCTCCTGGATACATCTGTGGGACCTGCGGATACATATAGATGTACAGGGAACCTCTCTAAACCAACACCTCTCTAATCCAACACCTCTCTAATCCAACACCTCTCTAAACCAACACCTCTCTAAACCAACACCTCTCTAATCCAACAACCTCTCAAACTGACACCAAATATTAGCACACACATGCACCTTTTCAATACTAAATCACCTCTCTAATACGACAACCTCTTAATCCAACTTTATTCTCAAGTCACCCTCAGTGGGCATTGGATCAGAGAGATTTCCCCGTATATTCCTTCACAGGTCACAGTGCCATTGTGTATGAAATATAGGCACATCAACTTGACAAATAATAAATAATATGCTAGTACAGACCCATTCTTGCCTGTTTTTCTAATGTGGTGGCAATGTCACATTTGAAAAATAGAGGCAATCTCAAGAACGGATCTGTGCTACACGAGACTAGATATTTGTAGCATTAGCCAATCATGAGAATTCACTGTGGTCTTACATATAGATAAGGATCTTCAATGCTCAACACCAACTGAAAAAATCGTGCAAGAATCCCAAGTTCCTTGAAAGTATGAATGGACAAGCTGTCAGATTGTGACACAAAATCCTTGAAATACATCACGGATTCCCAAAGGTGTTCTTTATCATCAGAGTGGAGCAGCTCAGCTAGTTCCTTCAACTCCTCTGGAGAGAAAGGAATCTGATCTTCCACCTTAAAACTCATATGGTCCATCTTGTCTTGCTCTGCCTTGTCTTCTTGTACTAGGGAACATCCTTGCAGCAAAAATGGTTGCTCCTCTTCTTCGTCCAGAGTGCTGTCATCATCACTACTGGAACCAATCTCACGTCTCCTTGCGAACTGTGAAAAAAATTAAAGGGCAAAAGAATTTTAAAATTAAAATAAGTACAGGCAGAAAATACTGTGATCATGGTAAATAAATATTAAAACCATCATGCATACAACATATTATAATATCATATTAATTCTGCTGGCTACAGATGACTATAGTACTATTTGATGCATACGAATGATGGTTAATATTACAATCATTACTATTAATAATAATATTACATGACAATATCAAGTGGTTGTACATCAGCCTTTAAAATCATTAAAAATACGAGAGCTTTAATTCTGGGTATTTGCAGTTCTCCATACATTGCAGCAGTTGTAGACTTACAAGTTCTGTGGAAATTAAGAACACACTGAACTATACTTGTTACCACCACATACAACTGTACATCAGGTGCAGCTCAGATCGTGGGATATTCAAGACATATATAACATTATATAAGGATAATTTCCACTAATAAGTTATTATTAGGCCATGCAAAATTAATTTTATGTTTCTGGTCCCCTTCCTGGTCAAAAAGTTTGGGGAAAAAGAAAAAAAAAGAAAATTTAAAGTAGTGCATGCTGGGTTCAAACCCTGACCAAAATCTTTAAAACTATTAACTTAGAGTAAAGCATATGTGCATTCATTATATATCAAATGCATGCACAACCAGTGTGTTATTCTGTGACTAGTGGCAGTCTAGTACCATACAGACATGCTCTCCATCTAATTGTGCTTCATAAGTTTGTATCTTTCAACTTGCTTCGCTTCAACATTCATGTAGTATCTGGTCACAGTAAAAAGGAATATACTTAGATAAATGCATTTGACTTGATTGAAAAAATAAAAATAAAAACCCTAGTGGCCTGGTCAATTTTCAAAGTTAGCCTACACCAGAAACATATTATTTACTTTGCATGACCTTATTATGATTATTTTACTAAGGAGGTTACCCCTTTAGCCAGTGCTGGGCTATTATGAGCAGGGGACCATGAATATAACCAAAAATGAACAGTAAAACAACCATGAACAAAGTTCAACAGATCACTGAACACAGTAAATTACATAAGATTGACAATTAAAATTAAATCAGATCTGGATTACTCGGTAATAAAACTAAAAAATCGCTAATTTTTACTTGGTTGTCTCGTTCTTTTCTTCTCAGCTTGATTCCTTCTAGCAGTTTTCTGGTGATTCTTATGTCTTCGGGCTCTGTCTTTGACCCGGCCTTGTACTGCTGCAACCTGTTACGAACAATTCCCGAAGTCTCCATAGACGACGACGCCATTGCCGTCTACTACGCGCGCATACGTATTTCAATCGCGCCTTTTTTTAAAAAATGGCGGAATATACTTTTATAACCTCTTCCGCGGCCATATTACTGACTCATGCACTCGAGTATATAACTATAGATCCTATACCAAGTATACTGCAATACACCCTGATGTAGTGAACACCCTGATGTAGTGAACCCCCTAATGTAGTGAATACCCTGTTACAGTAAACCATGCATTTCAGATGTCCTGAGGTGATTTGCAATCGTGAGGTTTGACTCTACATGTGTTATGCTTGCAATTTGCAAGACTCTGAGATGCCCTCCACACCTCACACCTCAAACCATTTGAGTAGAGTTTCCAACGCTTCACGGACCCAAGACTTATTACATGCTTACTTTAACAACAATCATACATACTGTAAATGATAAATAATTAAGTACATTTGGAATTGACAACATGCATGTGGACTAGTGTGTCCCAAAAACAACAGTTTGTGCCAAAAGTGGAGGAGACTGATTGTGTGTCGTACAATTGAATGACCTAAGACAAATCCCCTTCTAAGTGAATACCCTAAGGAAAATCCCCCTCATCATCATCATCTTCGTCAGCCATTTCCTGTGCTAGTTCAATGTCCTGTTGTTCTCTCTCCAGTCTCTCCTACAGGGAGGGGGAAGTAGTGTGTGTGTGTGTGTGTGTGTGTGTGTGTGTGTGTGTGTGTGTGTGTGTGTGTGTGTGTGTGTGTGTGTGTGTGTGTGTGTGTGTGTGTGTGTGTGTGTGTGTGTGTGTGTGTGTGCGTGTGTATGTGCATGTGTGCATGTATACACACAACTTTTTAGGGAGGAATTCAAGTACATAATGCGACACCAGATCATTATGCATTTTGTGGCACAAAGTAACATCTAAGTCATAGTCTGGTAAGACTACAATGACAGACTTCTGTTCACAAGAAAAAACAGTGCTTGGGACAATCCAAATTATAGAATGAAAGTAGTCACACACACACACACACACACACACACACACACACACACACACACACACACACACACACAAACACACACCCACACACCCACACAGCCAGCCATACAGAATACGTACCTTATTGGAATCTTCATCTCCTCTGAAGGCCTTCGGAGGGTATCTCATTGCCTTCACTGACTGGTTGTGAAGTTCAAGACAAAATACTATTCTCTGGTGAAAGGCCTCTTGGGGTTCACGTGTTGCATATATGTCCACAGTTTCCTGTGTGTGTGTGTGTGTGTGTGTGTGTGTGTGTGTGTGTGTGTGTGCGTGTGCGTGTGTGTGTGTGTGTGCGTGCGTGTGTGTGTGTGGGGGGGGGGTGCATGTGTGTGTGTGCGTGTGTGTACATACGTATGTGCATGTGTGTGTGTGCATGCACATGTGCGTGTATGTGTGAGTGTGTGGCATTGCATGAGGACAAATACAAACAAACAATTCAAAATAAACATAAATAAATAAGCCAAATGCTCTCAAATGCTGTGGTACAAAAATGAAATTCCAATACTCACTTTAGACTGGACGTAGCCTTCTCCATGATTAATCACAGCCTCGATTGTCCCGTCTCTGATGGCCTTGGCCACAATGTACTCCGCGTCCTGCGTGCTCTC
>CAUJGJ010000487.1:540200-545200 GCA_963170055.1 Halisarca cf. caerulea
CACATACAACGCACATGCACATGCACACACATGTACATGTGTACATGCACATGCGTGCGCACACACACACACACACACACACACACACATACATACGCACACACACACACACACACACACACACACACACACACACACACACACACTATACATACGTACGTATACGTAACTGAATAGTTTGAATTGAATTGAACTTTTATAAGTATATATTACTCATCGAGGATGAATATAATACAGAAATGATTTTGCTTGTCCGGACGATTGGACACCGCTTCGTGAACGGTCTCATGCAGTCTTTCCACCCCGCTGCAACATGAATAACTTATAATCTTAGCACACACTGACCTACCTTCTACAGTTAAGGTATCCGCATCTTTTTCTTTCTCTTGTGGTTTTTCCTTGTCTCCCTCTTTCGTAACCTTGGAGTCGTCAGAGACGTCTTTCATTTCCACGTCCTGTGCTTTCTCCATTTCTACCCGGCGTCTTCTTCGTGCACACGAGTAAAACCCTGCCAGCTGAGGCAATTATAAAACTGCTGAGTTGAGATCAGGTGAAGGTCATGTGATATCATAAGTTGTCATGCCAACACCGTACCAAGTTTGAACTCCGCACGCGGCATTGCAGATTGACTGATCCAAGCATGATAGCGCACAACTTCTTTGTTAGCGATCCCGAAGAAGAAAACGCGGGAAAATCCTTCCCAGAATGCAACAAAGAAAACTTAAATTCAAGTAATAATGGGGTTTCGTTTGACTTACTGCCCGAATTTATCAGTTCTAAACGAAGCATGGTTACAAGATCCATGGCGAAGATGCTAGACGAGTCGCAAGAGTCTACATCTCCCAATTTGGCATCTGGAAGGAAGAGAAGCAGGTGTGGTGGGACATAACAGCCTGTGCAAATTGTCATCATTGTTTTCTTCTATGACAGAACAAACACTATTATTGTTAACAGGACTGAAGGAACCACTAGGGCAGGTAGGGCAATGGCCCTCCCACTTCCCTTACCAAACCTCAAAAATACATTGGCAAGAAGAGATTCATAGACTACTGTCATGAATAGTAGGATATTGTAACCGTACACCAAGTTAAGATGCCGCACCATATTCATATCGCTCCCCCCGCTGGTCCTGATATAACATTGTGATTCAGTTCACTGTAGTAGCACCACAGACACTCTAAACTATGTTGAGCATCTATGGTACTACCGTAATATTCGTACTTTGATATGCTGTTTGATACATATGTACATGGACAAGTATGATGCACACAGACACAGACACACACACACACACACACACACACATACGCAACACAAGCTACTTCTTTACTCTCTCTAGGTCAGACATGGTGAACATGAAAGCAAGAACGGGTGTATTCAAGCTCAACCCATTGTACGAGCCATCAGCTACTTCTCCCCAGCAGAAAATTAAGGTTTCCATCTGCTCGCCCAAGACAAAGGAAAAGGAGATGGTTTCAGCTATTTTAGAGCTGGCAAGATATGGTACATACGTAAATAGCACATTCATTGCTTGTGTGGTACTGTCAGCTTAGTCTTGCATACCCATCTGACCTCTGCCATTTTACAGCAGAGGCAGAAATGGGTTGGCTATACCAGACTACAATCAGACAGTCCTTTAACTTGGGGGCGGAGGGTAAACACCTCTCCCCTGCCATGCTCCCCCACACACTTATAGTAAGTACCTGGGTTAGTGAGTACTCCTGGTTAATAAATACCTGGGTTACCTGGTTTAGTACATACTCCTGGATATAAGTACTGCTCATTCTGTCCCTTTGTACACCTCACATATGTATGTGCGTACGTACATAAACCAACCAATACAGTAGTAGTACATAAGTACAAACGTGTCTCTGATAATACGTACATAAGTAAAATTCTTACATCCTGTGGAATATACATATGTGAGGGATGTAGGAATTTACAGTGTGCACTCAGTCCAACTAAGTTCTGTCTAGCCCTGTACTCATTTGGCCTCATGTACGTATGTAGCCCTATCCTCGTCTCGACCTTTGCCCACCTAGCCCTGTGTTCATTTTACAACTTACCCTTGTTCCAAGTGTTTTTCGGAGGATACTTTTGATAAAACCTTTTTTGTACGATCCTGTACCAATCCTACAGCCTTTAACCATTTAAAATGTTTTTATTACACCCTACGTACTAGTTTATAGTGTCAATGCTCTGATGCACTCTCTTTCATTGATAGTGTGAACTCACGCGTACAATATTTGCTCGTCTACAATTACAGGAGAAGAACAATTTCCTGCGAAGAAGAGTCGAAAGATTACTGAACAATTACTTTCAAAGGTACATACGTACAACCCTACGTAGGAGACACATGTTGAGATCTCCCCATCACTGTAGACTGTACTGAGTTGACCTCTATAATCCACCCAATGTTGAGATCTCCCCATCACTGTAGACTGTACTGAGTGGACCTCTATAATCTACCCATATGTTGAGATCTTCCCATCACTGTAGACTGTACTGAGTGGATCTCTATAATCTACCCACATGTTGAGATCTCCCCATCACTGTAGACTGTACTGAGTTGACCTCTATAATCTACCCACATGTTGAGATCTCCCCATCATTGTAGACTGTACTGAGTGGACCTCTATAATCTACCCACATGTTGAGATCTCCCCATCACTGTAGACTGTACTGAGTGGACCTCTATAATCTACCCACATGTTGAGATCTCCCCATCACTGTAGACTGTACTGAGTGGACCTCTATAATCTACCCACATGTTGAGATCTCCCCATCACTGTAGACTGTACTGAGTTGACCTCTATAATCTACCCACATGTTGAGATCTCCCCATCACTGTAGACTGTACTGAGTGGACCTCTATAATCTACCCACATGTTGAGATCTCCCCATCACTGTAGACTGTACTGAGTTGACCTCTATAATCTACCCACATGTTGAGATCTCCCCATCACTGTAGACTGTACTGAGTTGACCTCTATAATCTACCCACATGTTGAGATCTCCCCATCACTGTAGACTGTACTGAGTTGACCTCTATAATCTACCCACATGTTGAGATCTTCCCATCATTGTAGACTGTAATGAGTGGACCTCTTTATTCTACCCACATGTTGAGATCTTCCCATCATTGTAGACTGTACTGAGTGGACCTCTATACTGCATGATCGATCTCTTTCATATTGTTCACTCATTCTAGCTGACTGTTAGACACAAGAAGAGGTCTGGGCGGAGTAAATTGCAGAAGAAACGCAACCGAAGAACATGCGTTGAAAGAATGGGAACCATCCCATGAATGATCCGCGGGCCCCAACAGCTGTTCCATGAGAAACTGTGTATTTCACAAACATACAATGTGTGTGTGTGTGTGAATAATATGCACATGTACCTATAGTTGTCTTGTACACAATTTTATAAATTTTACAGATATGTAATAGTTTTTTTACTTAATTTTCTTGTATGGGAGAGGGATCAATCCACTGAATACAGGAGTCTAAATATATAGAGTAGAAATGGAAGATTAAACACACTCGACCATTTCCCATTTTATGGTTGATTTAGCAAGTCTAAGCACTACTCTACACACATGCAAAAACTGAAGTAGTCTTGTACCCAGACCCATAGTCTGGCTGGCCAGACCCACTTCTGCCCACCATTTTGTTTCCTTCTCGCCCAAATAAAATGGCAGGCAGAAGTGGGTCTGGGTACAAGACTAAAACTGAAGACAATACCTCATCACTTACATACAATAACTTATTGAATAAGGCACCACTTGCACACTACATATATTATGAGCAATTGGTGGCGCACGTAGCTTTGTTCTCTCAGCCTTGCCAGAGCCAATGGAAAGCTGCAGTGCCATGTATCCAACCCACAGCCTGCAGCACATAATTTGGGAGCTGTTGAGACCTGGGTATTTAAACCCTGTATCAGACTATACTGTTATTGTCACACGCATATTATATACTTGATTTCTGTACTGATCTTAGCAATAATGGGTTCTCTCATAGAGTAGAAATGGACGAGCTACCTAAGCACATACATATGTGTATACACAGAAATGTAACTTGTGTGATTGCTTGAAAATGGTGAGAATTAGTCTGAAAAATTGCTAGGAAGGCCTTCAGAGACGTTTTGGAATCTATCCATATTCCTTTCAGGGGGTTATATGCGCAATTCTTCCAAAAAGGCAGACTGCCGTACCTATTTTGACAGTACAAGCTACTATTTATAAGATATGACATAAGAATCCAAGCTTTTTCAAGCATCTTCAGCTCACTGTTTCTCATATGCATAAAAGTGTTTAATCTTCCATTTCTACTCTATGCCATCACCTGTATGTACACTGCATGTGTGCTTATATGTATGTGTACGTTTATTTCATTGTACATACAGTTAGATGGTGGCTTCTTGCATACTAATGCACCTCTGTATAAGGACCACCTGTCTACAGAGACCACTGTAGGCTGCTCCGTGGGCCACCTCAGTGATACTAATGCACCTCTGTATAAGGACCACCTGTCTACAGAGACCACTGTAGGCTGCTCCATGGGCCACCTCAGTGATACTAATGCACCTCTGTATAAGAACCACCTGTCTACAAAGACCACCATCACTTAATCCCTTGAGTGGTCGTTATAGACAGGTTTTACTGACTATACTACAAAGGATCTGGTGAAGAGCACACAGATCTGTAACTCTGCACTGGAGACAGACAGGGAATAACTCACAATAACTTTCTCAACACTATTAATACATACGTAAATAGGACTATCAAAGCAAACGCCACATACAGAGACAGTTAATAGATTACAACCTATACGCATATGGAAGACAATAGGCAGTTGAGGTTTACATGGTGTTGTTCACGACAGCGCCTTAAAACTTGGGTGGCTCTTCCCGCTTCACAGTTTTCAAGTCTCTGTGTCCTAACAGCTGTGTGTGTGTGTGTGTGTGTGTGTGTGTGTGCGTGTGTGTGTGTGTGTGCG
>CAUJGJ010000487.1:550200-552700 GCA_963170055.1 Halisarca cf. caerulea
CACAACCACTCTTCTCTGTGTCTTTCCTGCAGGATGGAGTTACTCTGGATGAATTTGGTCTCCCCTCACTCCCATAGCTGTTTTAGTTTGAACATTATTACAGGCTTTATGTGTAATATTTGTGTATAATATCTGTAGTTCAGTATACTCCTGTATACTCCTTGTATACTGATTGTATTCTTGCACAGATTTTCATAAGAATTCATCCAGCTCTATGTATGTATCTTCAGTATGCAGAGCATACAGATGCACTCACCTGGTTGTGTGTGTAATAACAATTGTATATTATAGATATACCGAATCAGAAATTGGTGTGCAGTTCATGCATGATCACACACACACACACACACACACACACACACAAACACACACACACACACACACACACACATGCACACATGCACACACACGTACACACACACACACACACACACACACACACACACACACACACACACACACACACACATGCACACACACATACATACATCCAACACTGCACTAAAACAATGTGCACATTTTATATAACATATATTGCATACTCTATATACAGTACATCCGTATACTGTACTGGCAAAACAAAAAATTACAAGTAATTGTGATAGAAATACATGGGCTATATCAGCTAATAGTGAAACCTCTCTAATCGACCACCCTGAGACCAAGAAATTTAGCCGCTGGATTTTATAGTAGTGAAGCTGGATTTTATAGTCACCTATAAGAGGGGGAAAAGAAGGAAAGAAGGGGGGGAATAGAGGAGAGTGAGAGAAAAAAAAGAGAGGTATTAAACACTCAATAGGAGCCCTGTAAAGACCCGAAATTAGTGTTTCTTCCCTCCCAAATCCCCTGGAATACTGAGTATAGTACACAATGTCTTCCTTAACTGACCTACTATGGGACGAGTAAGTGTATAGGTCTGCGTATGCAAATGGCCTATATAATAATTATATTATGGTGGGTGAGAATTTTGTCACTGTATAGAATACGTATGCATAGCATGCACCCTATTACCATACCACACACTACAATCATAACTATGCATGCATTTATGCAGTATTGGATAGAGATTGAGATTCTAATTGCCAATTTTGCACCGCAACTACATGTTAATTTGAACAATAATAATGGTAACAATGAACCAGTGGTGAGCAATGGGCACATTATTGTAGCTGCTGCAAATACAATACAATGATACTGTTTAAACAATAATGATAATGATATTATTATTATAGCTAGTAACTTGTCCCTAAATCTGAATTACTGTATATACGCGTAATATGTCTCACAATAAATAAAGTCAATCACATGCAGTTACGTAGCCTTCTTGGCCATAAATTTGGCCTTCTTCTCAGCCAACCATGCTGCTTGAGGGACTTGTCCTGGGGCATAAGGACAGTACCTATATCCCCGATACTGTGTGTGCCCCTTGGAGGACACAGGCTGGTTACACACACTGCAGCAGTAGACCTTCCGCTTCGCTATTGTGTCCTTGTCCTTGCCAGCCTTCCTGTGCCGCCACTGAGTAACACGGGACGTGGGGGTGCTCGATGTACTACTGGAGGTGGTAGCGACAAGTGTGGCAGAGGTGGTAGCGACAAGTGTGGTAGAGGTGGAAGTTTGTACAATAGGGGTGGTATCAGTGGTGTGCGGCAGGGGGGCTACAGGGATGACCACTGAGCTTGTATCCCTTACTCTGGCCTTTCCTGTTTGATCAGGTGCTTCCTCAAACATGTGACTGTATTCAGGAGGCGCAGGTGGTGATGCTGGAAGTACCTGAGGTGGTGGGAGTGTATCTGTGGCACAAGGTTCTGGCTGGGGGAGAGTAAGACCTTGCATGAGGAGTCTAGATTCATCCCTCCTGCTGGAATTCTTGTACCAGCGAAGCAAGGTGTACTCATTGAGGTTGATGAGCATCAGCTTGGTTCCCTGCATGATGGAGGTACTGTTGAGTACCCTGGCTCTGATGGCATTGTAGGCAGACAGAACCAGCTTGTACCGTGAGGTGAACTTTGCCTTTCCTTGCTCATCAACCTCTCGTCTTGGCTGAGTGTGGGCCTCAAATAGATGGATAATGATGGCTTCCACAATCCTGCTTCTAGATGGAGAGCAAGCTGGCATACCTCCTGAAAGAAAGCACCTATAGATTGTGTGAGAGAAAGGCGCATGTAGTATTATAATAATGTCATGCATGGTAGTCATATATGCATTGTTACAGAATGTACTCTATATACATTCATGCACCACTGTATTATATTATACCTCTTCATTTTCACATGGCCTGTGGAGTATTGCCTTGATCTTGCAAAACGCCCACGAAGAGGTTTCTGGTGAATTCTTTGTTGGAATTGTACAGGGCGTTTGTCATATTCCAAGAGGGCACCATATGCTTCCACAATCCTCTGAGCCTGTGCAGCAGTCACCGATAACCCCTTTGGCGCAATGAGGGCTAGCGCCAAAGCATCCACCTTATCCCACCCAGGAATACCACAGCTGTCCGTTG
>CAUJGJ010000487.1:582700-612700 GCA_963170055.1 Halisarca cf. caerulea
TCTCATCTCTCGCTCTCCCCTCTTCTCTTCCCTCTCCTCTCTCCCCTTCCCTTCCCCTCTCTCACTCCTTTCCACTCTCCTCTCTCCCTCCCCTCTCCTCTCCCCTTCTCCCCTCCCTCCCTCCTCTCCCCTCCCTCCCTCCTCTCCCCTCTCTCCCTCCTCTCCCCTCCCTCCCTCTCTTCCTTACTCTATCACTGCTTGACTGGGTGTCAGGCTGAGCATCCTGTATCCTTGTCAGTGGAGACTTCATTTTGGAGGAGGACTGAATAACAGGTGAGGGTTCTTGTTGGTCCGAGGAAAATCGCTTCCTGTACAAAAATATGTGCAACGGAGCATGAGCAGGTCAACCATGTACAATCTACAGTGACTGAAGATCCTATTTCAGTGGACCCTCTGACAGTGGACCCTCTGACAGTGGACCCCCTGACAGTGGACCCTCTGACAGTGGACCCTCCGACAGTGGACCCTCTGACAGTGGACCCTCTGATAGTGGAACCTCTGAAAGTGGACCCTCTGACAGTGGACCCTCTGACAGTGGACCCTCTGACAGTGGACCCTCTGACAGTGGACCCTCTGACAGTGGACCCTCTGACAGTGGACTTCCGACAGTGGACCCTCTGACAGGGGACCCTCTGACAGTGGATCCTCCGACAGTGGACCCTCTGATAAGAGACCATCCGAAATATGAACACAGAATAGTAAACCTCTCTACAAAGGACACAGTTCGAGCTCCGAAAATAACTGTACATATGTACGTACATACCTACAATCAGTCTGTGCATACATGCTTCCAACTAACTACATGGGCATGATTCTGCATGTCATTGACTTCTAACAATCTGCATGTGCATGGCTTGCATGACTATTTAGTAACAATAATTCAAATTATGTTTTCTTTTTTTTCTTGTCTTGTTTGTACTGTTTGCAGGGCGTCTAGTGTAGTAGCCATTGGCTAAAGGCTTCCCCTGAGTAAATAAGCTTATCCTATCCTATCCTACTCACATACAATCACTGTACTGGGCTGTACAGAACTAAGGGTCACTTGATACGTATGTACTCCGACAACGTCTGTATTTTGAACGATTCCTCATTACCCGGAAAGTGTAAGATTCCAGTACTTCCACAGCACACGATTGAGAGATTACCTCTGAAAATTAGGCCAAGAATCGTTGAGGTCCAAATCATCGCACGGAAGGTCAAAGGTCAAATCACCGAGGTCATAGAGTGTGTTGAGTAGCCGAGAGCATAAGGAGGGCAAACGCAGCACTGCACCTGAGCCATACCACTCTCTGTGAGGAGCACGAAGACAAGTGTGTGTGTGTGTATGTGAGTGTGTGTGAGTGTGCGTGAATGTGCGCACGCGTGTGTGTGTATGTGTGTGTGTGTGTGTGTGTGTGTGTGTGTGTGTGTGTGTGTGTGTGTGTGTGTGTATGCGTGTGTGTGTGTGTATGTGTGTGTGTGTGTGTGTGTGTGTGTGTGTGCGTGTGTGTGCGCGCGTGTGTGTGTATGTGTGTGTGTGTGTGTATGTGTGTGTGTGTGTGTGTGTGTGTGTGTGTGTGTGTGTGTGTGCGTGTGTGTGTGTGCGTGTGTGTGTTGATAAAGATAAGCTACATACGTACATGTCCATTCCCCCACCTGTGTACTGCATACACCTCCCTATTCCCCATCTCCTACCCCTCCCCATTCCCCTCCCCATTCCCCCATCTCCAACCCCCTCCCCATTCCCCCATCTCCCACCCCTCACCATTCCCCCATCTCCTACCCCCCTCCCCATTCCCCCATCTCCTACCCCCTCCTCACTCCCCCATCTCCCACCCCTCCCCACTCCCCCATCTCCCACCCCTTCTCACTCCCCCATCTCCCACCCCTCCTCATTCCCCCATCTCCCACCCCCTACCGGTCTTCCTCTCCCCATACCCCCACTCATACACCCTCCCCATCTCCTCACACACACACTTCCCCACTCGCTCACATCTGTATGCACTCTACCTGGTGAGTTTCTCATTGTTGACTGCATTCTGCACACAATCCGCCAGTTTACCATCACACAGACAGAGCCGGACAAGAGCTCTTCCTTTACCTTGTGGTGTCGTTAGCTGTAGGGGGGACAGATTGAAAAATACAGTGGGACCTGTCTTAAAAGTAACCTGTACACAAAGACCACCTGTGCACAAAGACCACCTGTACACAAGGACCACCTGTACACAAGGACCACCTGTATACAAAGACCACCTGTACACAAGGACCACCTGTACACAGTGACCACTATACAATACTATTGGACCTCTACATAAGGACCACCTGTCTATAAAGACCCGATTACTTAGTCCCTTGGGTGGTTGTTATACACAGGTTTCATTGTGGGTACAGTTGAAATGGTAAAAGTACACACACACACACACACACACACACACACACACACACACACACACACACACACACACACACACGCACGCACGCACACACACACACACACACACATACTGTACACACACACACACACGCACACACACACACACACACACACTAGCCCTGGACGGTATTGACAATTATAACTAGTTACTAACTAATTATCAGATAGTCGGTATTAGTCGGTATATCTCAATATTATCCTCAAATTTTGATACCCCAAATTTGATTCAAAAGTAGGGATATCAATTGGGATTGGGATTGGGATTGATTAAAAATATTTTAGCACTGTGTACCCAGGCCAATTGGAAACCTTAGCCATATATGTGATTTCTGAAGGTAGTCTTCCCTGTTTCAACCCAACCATTGTTGTACTGCAAATGGAGGTAACTACACTTACTCTAGAAAAATGCTGATAGTTGATATATTGAGTATTCGATATATTGACTATTCAAAATTGCAATTATTGTATAGTCGGTTATGAATTGATATTGATATTGACTACTAATATTGAAATATTGTCCAGGGCTAACACACACACACACACACACACACACACACACACACACACACACAGTACATGTACATAATTTGGTGTGTGGTAATCTCAAGTATATTGAAAATAGACCACCTTCAAAATGAGGGTCAATAGTATTCGTAAATTATTACATTCCCTAAGAGCAAGACTATCGCTTGTGTTGTTCTTTCTCCACAACATTGATCTACATGTCCTACCTTGGGGTACGAGTTGACCTTCTTACAACACGACTCCAATGCCTTCATGTCCGCTATTTGGTCCGATAGGTAATGGAAGTAGTCTCTGCGCTCGCCCCAAAAACTCAACTTCTCTGTACAAATAATGGGAGAGGGAGGGACACCATCAGGCAATACAGAGTTCCTTGCACAATGGAATCCTGAGAACACAAAATCGCTCAACACAAAATTCTGGTTAACATGAAAGCAGAAAATGACCCCTTCAATGTCCCTAGTGTTCCTATGATAAGATGAACAGTTTTCATCAGTCCCTAGAGTTCCACGCTAAGAGGGGTCCACGTACACTGTACGTGGTACAACTGTACACACACAACATCACAAGAAAGGCCTCTCAAAGGAGGTAGACTACACTGTATCTGGTGATAAACTACAAATCTCCAACGAAATTAAGAAAATCTAATGTAAAATTGAGACACTTTGGCGCAGTTTTCTATATAATAGAAATTCTCTATTGAGGACACCTTGGGGGCAGGATGAGGTGTCCTATACAGTGGAACCTCTCTAATGAGGACACTTTGGGAGCAGGACGAGGTGTCCTACACAGTGGAACCTCTCTATTGAGGACACCTTGGGAGCAGGACGAGGTGTCCTACACAGTGGAACCTCTCTATTAAGGACACCTTGGGAGCAGGACGAGGTGTCCTACACAGTGGAATATCTCTATTAAGGACACCTTGGGAGCAGGACGAGGTGTCCTATACAGTGGAACCTCTCTATTGAGGACACTTTGGGACCAGAATGAGGTTAGAACAAGCAATCTTGCTTTGCTGCATGAGTTTATTGACAGAAGCAAAAGCAGTTGAAAGTTGCGCAATTGCACCACAAATTGCTCAATCAATGCAAGGCATTGCACAACATCCCCAAGAAACTGTATAATCATGATACCTTACACAGAGACAAAAGATTGTGTAACCAGTACAGAAAATTGCACAATAGATAAGTGGTTGAAAACATGCAATATACGTAGGTAGGCACAGAAGCTAAGAAACAGTTTTGGAAATTCATTTTCGCTTTCATTTGGCGTCAACATTCATTGGAGGTCAATGATTCACAGTCAATGCCTGCGGGGGTAGGGGGGGCAAGGCCTTCCCTGGGAAATTGAAAAGTGATGCATCATTTGAAAACGGGGAAGACATTGTTTCAAAAGGAAACGTATGAAACCGTGCTCAAAATGATTTGGCAAAATTTTTCCCACCATTTACATATCTAACCTGCAAATACGTTTTTACAGAACAACAGACTACAGAAAGGAAAAAAAACAAAAAGTGAATAAGGAAATGATTGTGCAGTGCGCACACTTGACTGTTGAAAGTCCCCTGCAAAGCTGCAAAAGGCTTGTCATGGATACACAGTGAAGCCTCTCTAATCCGACACCTCTCTAAACCAACAACCTCTCTAAACAGACAGCCTCTTTAAACTGACAGCCTCTCTAAACCAACAACCTCTCTAAACAGACAGCCTCTCTAAACCGACAGCCTCTCAATCCGACAGCCTCTCTAAACCAACAACCACTCAAATCGACACCAAACTTCAGCACACATATATGTATGTATGCAATTTCAATACAAAACACCTCTCCAATCCGACAACCTCCTAATCCGACTTTATTTTAAAGTCCCAGTGGGTGTCGGATTAGAGAAGTTTTACCGTATGTACAAGTGGTTAATAGCTTTTAAATCCCCCCCCCCCCCCCACACACACACATACGTACACACACATATTATACATATGCACATAAACACACTAACATACACACACACACACGTATGTATGTACACAAGTGTGCGAACATACACACACATGTACACATGCATGCACACACAAACACATACACATGCCCACACACACAGGGATGCATCTGGGGAAGTGATGCACAGTGTACATACATATGCACACACACACACACACACACACACACACACACACACACACACACACACACACACACACACACACACACACACACACACACACACACACACACACACATACACACACGTACACACACACATGTTGTATTATAGGATAAATGACACATGATTACACGCATTACATCAGGGGAGGGACCTGGGATGTCCCCACAATGACAAATAAACAACATTGTATCCATATTTTCAGTCTCAGTCAGTTAGAAACAGGCTCTACTCATTTACATACGTACTTCCTATGAGATACGTATGTATAGTACGCAAAATAATACAAGTATTTGGAAGTGCTGGAATCCTGAGACTACTTTGCATCCGGAAATATCGACGACATTTTCAATTTGGAGGTTTGGCGGTCAGGATCAAAATTGCCTAATTTATATCACCAAAATTGCACAGACCTACTTACTATGCTTTGTCCTTGCTGTGCAACCGCCAAATTTAATTTCCGCCAATATTAAATTACAGCCTGATCTTGTGTACAAATCGCCAATATTTCCAGATATACGGTATGTGAAATGATTCTACGTACTTATGTACATACGTACGTACATCAACACCTGCGCACATATGTACGTACATCAACACCTGCACACATATGTACGTACATCAACACCTGCACACATATGTACATACATCAACACCTGCACACATATGTACGTATGTACATCAACACCTGCACACATATGTACGTATGTACATCAACACCTGCGCACATATGTACGTACATCAACACCTGCACACATATGTACGTATGTACATCAACACCTGCACACATATGTACGTATGTAAATCAACACTTGCACACATATGTACGTACATCAACACCTGCACACATATGTACGTACATCAACACCTGCACACATATGTACGTACATCAACACCTGCACACATATGTACGTATGTACATCAACACCTGCGCACATATGTACGTACATCAACACCTGCACACATATGTACGTATGTACATCAACACCTGCACACATATGTACGTATGTACATCAACACCTGCACACATATGTATGTACATCAACACCTGCACACATATGTACGTACATCAACACCTGCACACATATGTACGTACATCAACACCTTCACACATATGTACGTACATCAACACCTGCACACATATGTACATCAACACCTGCACACATATGTATAGAGTTATCGCAGATCACAAGATGCAGCAAACCTTTCTGCTGATGTCGCAGGATGACCTCTAGCTCCTGACAGAACTGTCGTACCTCTGGAACGTCATCAGTCAGCAGTCGTCTGCTCTCACTGGCCAACACAATCAGCCTCCCCACCACTCCTGAGAGAATGGACGAAACAGAATAAGAACAGTGACATACACAAGGGAACACCAATAATGCCCTCCCCCTAACCCCCAACCCACCCACATACACATTCAACCCACCACACCCACTAACCCACCACGCCCACTAACCCACCACACCCACTAACCCACTACGCCCACTAACCCACTAAATGCACATACGAAGAACAAGTTCACAAACACAGTAATACAATACCAAACTCTCTAATCTGCCAACCTCAATAATGGGACTGAAAATTGCTAGTAAATACATACATACATACATACTGTACACATACACATATACATACTTAAATACGTACATATACAGTGTATACACATACATACATGCATACATATATACGTACATACATATATACACACATACATACGTACATACAAACATACATACATACACACATGCATACATACATGCAATGCAGAATACGTACGTACATGCATTTATACATGATGATGATGTTGATCCAGTCATGATTGATGTACATGCATACATACATACGTACATACCGGCATACACGTACGTACGTACGTACATACATTCATACATACTGGCACATACATACATACATACATACATACATATATACATATATACATACATACATACTGGCACATACATACGTACAAACATGTTTATGCATAGTATTATGAACTCAGCTAGATTGATTTTTGCTAAAGTTAGTGATTAATTCACCACCAGACACACGGCTGCCCGTTTTGGCATCTGGTCATGTAATCTCTACCAGGGATCATTACCTAGACTGGGGAGCCATAGCTATAGCCTCTTCCTACAGGTACTGAGTAAATCCTTTGATCCCATTCACTGAACAGTATTGCACAGGTAACGTAACCATAGTGAAACTTGCTTAGTACGTACCTCGAAGGGGACACAAATCAGTACTTAATTTCAGAGGTACTTACTATCAAGGTTGGTTTATGTACGTACATGAGATATACACAGGGACAGAATGAGGAGTACCTACATACTATCCAGGAGTATGTACTAAACCAGGTACTTACTATCAGGGTTGGTTTATGTACATGAGGCATGCACAGGGACAGAATGAGGAGTACTTACTGTCCAGGAGTATGTACTAAACCAGGTACTTACTATCAGGGTTGGTTTATGTACATGAGGTATACACAGGGACAGAATGAGGAGTACTTACTATCCAGGAGTGTGTGCTAAACCAGGTACTTACTATCAGGGTTGGTTTATGTACATTAGGCATATACAGGGACAGAATGAGGAGTACTTACTATCCAGGAGTGTGTACAAACCAGGTACTTACTAAGCAAGTTACATTGTATTTGGGTATATACTGTACATGCGTTATATAAGGTACACTAGATGGGGCAGAGACGGTTAAAGTACATACTCCTGGATAGCAGGTACTCCTCATTCTGTCCCTGTGTATACTTCATGTACATAAACCAACCCTGATAGTAAGTAAGTACCTCTGATAATAAGTACTGATTTCGTGTCCCCTTCGAGGTACGTACTAGGCAAGTTTCACTCCTCCTACGTACGTACACTGAATAACAAGCTGCTCCTACGTATACGACCACTCTGAACACACACATGCCCCGCGCCCTCCTCATTATCACAATTTTAAACGAAATAAAAGCATGGCCGAAATCATTACAGCATCGTTCTATTCTTCAATGATTCAAAAAGAACCGTTAAGCAGGTAACAACGGTACATCAACATCAAAGGTAAACCTAGACGTACGTAAAAGTTCATAAAAAAATGGGGAGGAAAATTAATTTGCGCTTCTCGGGAAGTGGATAATGGATAGATGAAGGAAAAGGCTCACCTTCTAAAGAAGCAATGAGGTCTTTGCCGCTCACTGCACTCATGACTAGAATCCCTATCTTGCAAAATCCATCAGGGTTAAGATTGTATAATAGAAATTATTTATATGATATACTAATCATGATATTATATATAAAAATGAATATTTTATATAGATACATAAGAATATAATATACGGAATCATCATTATACAGTGTATATACATGTACGTTTGTAGTACCATAGAGATTTTTATATCTATAGTAGTACCACCCCCTGCCCCGCCTACACCATAGATACTCCAAACTCCAGTTAGCAATTTGTTTGTGAACTGGAAGAAACTCCAAGTAAGGGCTTGGACGATGTCCACAAATAGCGTGTGGAAGGCACAGAAGGATTTAGAATGGAGGAAGGAGAGAGAAAGAGCTTTCGTCTTGGATGGAACGGTCGTCAGCAAGTTGGCCAATGACGAAATCGACCGAAACACCCCCTCGCTGGATTTTGGCATCCCGCAGTACAACGCTTTGAAAGATCCCCATTGTCGAGGCTACTTTAAGAGTAAGGCTCTACCCAAAAAGCTAAAACCCATCGTACGTGATCAAGAGGTGAGATTATGACTAAGCAAGCACTTGGCACTATAGCCAAAATTGAGCTAAATTAAGCATCCTATATTAATGTCAATGAGCTGTTTGCGTGTATATTATTATTATTATTATTATTATAATTGATTACAGTGCATCATGTCTTGCGACACTAGGACCAACACAGGTCCAATGCAGCACTATCACAAAATACAATACTATACACACACCACCATAACACGTATATGCAACCTATAATTAGAGTTAGACATACATACAAGCTCTGGGCAATCATTCTTCGAATCTCTCTTTCCACATCCCTTCTAATCGCTTCATCAATTGGTAATCGGTACATGCTCTATCCATTATGAATTCTGCCACCTCCTCATCAGTCAAATTGGGCATATCAATCATGCAATTCACCTCTTCCATCAGCCGGGTCCTACTCTCCGTCCATGCCGTACACCTCATCATCCAGTGGTACACATCTTCAACTTCTCCCTGTGAACAGTGCATGCATATCCTTTCCTCTCTTGCAATCCTCCTCCATCTTCCCACTTCAATTCTAAACGGAGCAGTGCCCCCTCTCAGCTTGGCCAGGATTGATCTGTACACCTTGTTGGGCACACATGCACAGCTGGCTCGGTGTCCACTTTCGCACATAGACTTCAGGATGCTCAGTTTCGGCCTTTCCTGTAAATCTCTACCCCACTCTTCTGTTACTTCTGTTGTCTCTTCTGTATATATGTAGCTTCTTCTAGCTCACATGTGCATGGCTATACTGCTTGTACAGTGAACCCTCCGATCTAATCTTCATTATAGTTCCCAAATGTTGAGTTCAAAATCAATACACTGCAGTAGACCCTCTGATAGTGGACTCTCCCAAATAGGGACACAGTATAATAAACTTCTCTACAAAGGATATGACTTACGGTCCCAGTATAATTCCTACAATACATTTTGAACCTCCAATGGCAAAGAGGAAAGCTTCCCTACAAAGAACAATCAGCTGAATTTGTGTTGTCCCCAAAGTGTCCTGTATTCGGAGGTTCCACTCTGACTGTAGCTAATTTTTACTTCCTATGTACATTGTGTAGTACTTTGCATGAGTGTTTGATTGTTTGTACTCATTTGTTAATCATTATTATCCTATTGAACACTGCAGAAGACTACTAGTGATAAAACCATGTCCACGATGCAAGGTAAGCTTCGCGATGATTGGTTGGAGAAGAGCAAAGCAGTAGATTACGTTGAGAAGAGAAAAGGATACGGTGGAGGTGTGTGTGTGTGTGTGTGTGTGTGTGTGTGTGTGTGTTTGTGTGTGTATGTGTGTGTGTGTGTGTGTGTGTGTGTGTGTGTGTGTTTGTGTGTGTGTGTGTGTGTGTGTGTGTGTGTTTGTGTGTGTGTGTGTGTGTGTGTGTGTGTGTGTGTGTGTGTGTGTGTGTGTGTGTTGGCATGCATGTGTGCATGTTTACTAAACCAACTTGCTAAATTAATTAAATTTCCTTAGTAAAGGTGTCAGGATATCAACAGTTTGAAACTTAATAAACTGAATGTAATATAAAGTTTCCACTAAAATATGTAATTTGAAATAGTACAGTACTGTGGTGTGGATGTCCATGTGTGCGCATGTTGATAGAATTAGAGATTGATTTCATTTATATTCTACAGGTTAATCCCTATTAATGTGTTAATCAGTGTAGTACTGATTCCATGCATATGTACAGTACACGATGCATGCATGTTTTTGACTGTATCAACACTCTGTGTGTCTTCTGGAAGGCTCTGCTGCGTGCGTGTGACTACGTGTGTGTATACGTACATTGAAATTTTAATCCTGCAACCTCGCATACGAATAAAAGTATTTTAAATTAATGCAATCTTGATAAATAACTGCAATATTACAATAGAACTTGGATAGTAAGTATCCTCAAAGGAATGTAAAATGCAGTGGAACTCGTTATAAAGAAATCTCTTACAGTAAATTTCTGCATAATATAGTGGATAAAGTTATGAGAACCAGAAATTTATTCTACTATGAAAGTTTAGTTGGTTATAGTGAATTTTTAATAAAGAATTTTCAGTGTCCACCAGGATTGGTTATAATGAGACTCCACTTTAGGCGCTCACTATCAGAGGTACGTACCTACCATTCAAGGTGCTTTCAATGGTATTGCATGAGGTAGGAAGGCAATGCGGAGTACTTACTATCCAGGAGTACTTCAAACTAATCAGGTCCTGGAGTACTCATTAACCAGGAGTACTTACTAACCCAGGTACGTACTATCCAGGAGTACTTACTAACCAGGAGTACTCACTAACCAGGAGTACTTACTAACCCAGGTACTTACTATCCAGGATTACTTACTAACCAGGAGTACTTGCTAACCCACTGGCAGGTACTTATTTATACTAATTATGAGATGCATGGGATCCCTGGATGATTATAAAGTATTGTCTGTTTGTTCTCTCAGGTTACACATCAGAGTTGTATGCTGGACATCTCTCCATGCCCACCGGAAAACCAGTTATAGGGTACCATGGTGAAGGAGGCTATCGCCGGAACACTTTTGACCTACGGAGACGGCAATCTGTGTTTGATGATGACAGTGGTAGGTGATGGTTGTATGTGTGTGTGTGTGTGTGTGTGTGTGTGTGTGTGTGTGTGTGTGTGTGTGTGTGTGTGTGTATTTGTGTGTGTGTGCATGTGTGTGTGTATGCGTGTGTGTGTGTGTGTGTGTGTGTGTGTGTGTGTGTGTGTGTGTGTGTGTGTATTTATGTGTGTGTGCACGCGTGTGAGTACGTGTGTGTGCACACGCATGTATGTGTATGTGTGTGTGTTGACATGCATGTGTGCATATTTACACGCACACACCCGTATGTGTATGTGTGTGTGTTGGCATGCATGTGCGCATATTTACACGCACACACTTGTATGTAATGTCTGCCACATATGCACATGCACTCATTCATGTTATGATAAAATCAGCCATGATTGTTCACTCATGGCCTTTACAGCACTTTTGCACTTGCACTTGTCCAACAGTACATTTTGCATGGGAAATGGCAAAAAGCGATACAAATAGCAGAATGATTTATTGTGATAGTGTACTGATTTAAATTTCTACATTTTCCCCTAGAATCAAAACTACCCGCTTTGAAACCCAATGTACGACAGCGAACATTGTCTGCTCCACCAAAAATGCAGTCAACACGGATCATGTCTGCTCGCGTGTACAGCGCAAAGGTCCGTGTCCCACGTGTGCAAAGTGCAATGCCCAAAATGACATCCTCGAGAAGTAACAGACCTCGATCAAGCGTACCCTCCTTACCAGAAGAAGAATCCAATACCACAGATTTTGCAACAATTTCAGAAGTTGAACAAGTACAAACAGAGTCAGGGAAGATGTCCACAGAAGAAATCGAGCAGGAAGGTCTGCCAACACAGAGTGTGCGTGAATCTTGCAAAGACGATCTTAAAGACTTAGTAAACCAACCAGAAGAGTGAACAATTACAAGTTTATCAGGATTTTAAAATTTTCACGCAAGAGGATAGCATGCTTTGTTTCTCACTTGGTGTATAGCACAATGCACATTGCAATTCCCACTGCCTTGTTTTATGCCGTGCAACTAGAATTTTATAAAATATATACCTGTGTTTGTGTGTGTGTGTGTGTGTGTGTGTGTGTGTGTGTGTGTGTGTGTGTATGTGTGTGTGTGTGTGTGTGTGTGTGTGTGTGTGTGTGTGTATGTGTGTGTGCTGTGTGCGTGTGCGTGTGTGTGTGTGTGTGTGTGTGTGTGTGTGTGTGTGTGTGTGTGTGTTATTGGTGTATACACAGTACATTCCCCTGTATGCGTTCACTCATGCACACATGCACCTTATATGTGTTTATTTTGAAGCGAATGTGTGTCATTATTCTACTGTAACAGAATTGTATACTTGTTCATCCTTTTGATTTTGTCTTGTCTAGGTTCATCACTGGCTTGTTTAAATATATATGCTCCTTCCTCACATTTGGCAGCCATTTTCATTCTCTAAATATCTTACGCAATCATCTATTATTATATCTGTGGATGAGAAAAGTGCGCCATTATGTACATCCTACTGGCCATGCACTGCATGTCATCAAAACCAGGTTATAGAGGATCGATGTATGCTAAATGATATAGTTTCGATATCCCAAGGTGATGCATTTTGGTATCAACATTGTAGAATAGTACAGTGCCCCCCTTGAGTGACCACCCTTGTCAAAGAACACCTCTTATATAATTTCGTAAGACCAGCTTTGCTGGTCACAATAGTACACTTGTAGTACACATTAGTTTCTGTCGTAGACTGAAATTTTTCTCTTCATTCTCTAGCTCCCTTACATATCCCTACCTCCCTCACCTCTCCCTCTCCTTCCCTCACATACCTCTCCTCTCTTCACCTCTCTGAACCCCTCTCTCACCTCTCCCTTTCCATGCTTCCATCTCCCTCACTCCCTCACCCTCCCTCTCCCTTCCTCACCTCTCCCTCTCCCTTCCTCACCTCTCCCTCTCCCTCTCCCTCCTTCACCTCTCCCTCTTCTGCCCTCCCTAGCTCACCTTTCCTTCTCCCTCACTCCCTCACCTTTCACTCTCCATATCTCCCCTCCCTCCCTCTAGCTCCCTAACACACACACACGTGTGTGTGTGTGTGTGTGTATGTGTGTGTGTGTGTGTACGTGCTGTGTGTGTGTGTGTGTGTGTGTGTGTACGTGCTGTGTGTGTGTGTGTGTGTGTGCGTGTGTGTGTGTGTGTGTGTGTGTGTGTGTGTGTGTGTGTACGTGCATGTGTGTGTGTGTGTGTGTGTGTGTGTGTGTACGTGCATGTGTGTGCTCAATGCTGTAAATGTTGCTGGTTACCTGAGTACAACCATTTAGTAGGATTTCTCCTCCCAAAAGCGTGTTCTTTACTTTGCTTTTGCCGGTACCCGTCTTCCCAAGAGTTCCATTCCTCACAATTACAAACAGCTTTTTAACTCGTCTTTTAGCTCGACGAAGCAGTTCTTTTCTTTGGCGGGCATATGATTGACCAAACCGCGCGTTTTCACGTTTGTCAAACAGTTCCTGGTTAACTCAAAGGCACCAATCATAGGCCTAGGACTAGTACTGGTTCCATATCATTCTGCCGCCATTTTACGTGTCGCAGATTTAACAGTACTTAAAATAGCGCTTTTAGTAGCATAAATTCAGAGTGGGACAGTTGGCATAGAAGCCAAGTGACTTGACTCCATCGCGCGTGACCGTAGGTTCGAACTCCGCGGGCGACAGTGTTTTATCTTTTTTTTTTCCTTGTACCAAGCTATATAGCGTAACTATAAGTAGCGCTTTTAAGGGTGAATATTCAGAAGGTCCCTGATGGCTTAACGGCTAGCGATGGTGACATGTAGTGCTGAGGTTATGGGTTCGATTCCCTCGCCAGACGGGTTTTTCAGATTTATTTCTGAAAAAAAAATCCTGTCCCTCAGTGGTCAGTTGCAATACCCCTGTACAAAGAACCGTATGGGGGGAGCTTTGGGTCTCGCAGCTGGTCTCCCACACTACTAGTCTTCTCAATATCCTGAGAGTGAGTGTTAACTCCCTGAACAGCCCTAATGACCTGGGGTCCTCCTTTTTTTTTCTTTTTTTTTGTTTGTTCTTATATACACTCATACACACATAGATCGACTCACAGGTGTATATAACATTATACTGTGCAATTAAAGCACAAATTAAATGCCTTTTTCTAGAATCACTTTGTACTTCATTTCAATCCCGATCATCCCTGTATGTACGTATCATTTTATCTGTCGGCTAGCGATGGTGACTAGCAGTGCTGAGGTTATGGGTTCGATTCCCTCGTGAGACGGGTTTTTCTTGTACTCACCCTAATACACCACAATTTAATTTCTGTAATTATATGGGCCCACAAGCATTCATTTTCATTTCATGCTTCTTTTCACACTGCATGAATTACCTGCCTGGCTTACCTCATGCATGTTTTTAATCTCTCTTGTCTTTATTTTCACAATACACATGTGTAACATGTATCTTTCCTTCAGGCTACACCAAATTATGGTGTTAGTCCTGCAGTCACTAACAGTGGCAGTCACTATAAAGTTGCAATAATTATATAAATAATAATAATAATTATGTGCACAGAGACGTACTGTGCTTCTAACATAGCCTGCACTTGTTTGGAGCCAGGTCGTGCGGCTGCACATGCGGAATCCGAGAAGATGAGGACCTACAGCCACCTTTGCAGGTCATATATATTGCTTTGTTCCAGTGGGTGTTGAGACCAGTGGAGTGGTTGGTCCACAAGCCCTGGCATTCCTTAAGGAACTGGGAAGGTGCACAAGGAAGGTATCTGGCGACCCACGGTCCTATGCCTACCTTATACAGAGGATATCTGTGGCAATTCAGAGAGGCAATGCAATTGCAGTCTCTGGTACAATGCACCTTGATTATGCTCCCTCAGTCTAGATGTTTTCCTCCTCTCTGGGGGGATAATGGTAGTAGCTAGGTTTAAATTTAGGTAATGTATTTAGGAAATTTATTACCTTCATTTTTTTTTTACTATTGTATTATTATTTCATACTAATAATGCTTTTATTATTATTATAATCATTAGTACTATTGTTATTGTTATAATATATATATACATTTAAATAATATTGTACAATCATAAAAAAAAATAATTATAATTATTTGATTATAATATTATATAGTGAGCACATGTACAGTATAATGCTATACACCCATGGCACCCTTGATGTGTTTTTACATTGGCTATATCAATCAAACAATGAATTATATAGCCACATGCACAATGACATACGGCATACAAATAGACAGCATCACATACAGGTCCTACCACCACCGCTAACACAAGGTTCATAATCTATTGAAATAGAAGAATGGGGAGGAGAGCTGAAGGAGGGAAAGAGAGGGAGAAGTGCATGAGGGAGCTAGAGGGAGGGAGAGGGAGATATGGAGAGTGAAAGGTGAGGGAGTGAGGGAGAAGGAAAGGTGAGCTAGGGAGGGCAGCCGGAAGAGGGAGAGGTGAGGGAGGGAGAGGGAGAGGGAGAAGTGCATGAGGGAGCTAGAGGGAGGGAGAGGGAGATATGGAGAGTGAAAGGTGAGGGAGTGAGGGAGACTTGAAGAAAAGGTGAGCTATAGGGAGGGCAGAAGAGGGAGAGGTGAGGGAGGGAGAGGGAGAGGTGAGGAAGGGAGAGGGAGGGTGAGGGAGTGAGGGAGATGGAAGCATGGAAAGGGAGCTAGAGGTGAGGGAGGGGTTCAGAGAGGTGAAGAGAGGAGAGGTATGTGAGGGAAAGAGAGGGAGAGATGAGGGAGGCGAGGTGAGGAGAGGGAGAGGTGAGGTAGGTAGGGAGATGTAAGGGAGCTAGAGAATGAAGAGAATAAATTCAGTCTAAAACCGGACTTATAAAAAAAATAATTTAATATTTATAATAATTATTGCCATTAAAAATTGATGATCCGAAGTTACTTTAATAAGAACTATAAGCCTATGCAAGGTACATCACCTGAAGCTGGGATAAAAAGTTGTAAATATGGCTGAAAATATCGAGTAGATCTACTAGTAGGCTCTATCTATAGCTTGCTTCAGTCCTTTGCACAAGTCCTCATACGTTGAAAATCCAGTGACTGGCTCTACTATCTCCTTCCATTTGGAGTCGATTAGTTGACAAACTTGCAATGGAAGTTTCTCTTTTCCCTCAGTAGTGGTTCCTGTGCGAACCTTAGCCCTGCTCATACCAGCAGCTTCTTCAACCCCTCCCAATCTACTACGAGCTGCCTTCAGTACATTAGAGTTAAACTTCTCCCAATTATTTTTCATGTAACCAAATGAACTCCTTTCCACAGAGACACGGATGTTTGATTCACTGTCGATGTCCATAAACTTGGCAATTCTTCTCAGTTCCCTTTCACTATTCTCTATCAAGTCCTCATAGAACACGAACATCACATTAGGTTCGCGGCGGTGTTCCCACCAGCCAGTTATGAAATCCAGATAAGATTTGCCTACAAAATTGAATCGAGGTGGGATCCAACAGTGCAGTACATATTCTTCCACTGACAACTCTTCTGATTTGAAAATATCGCAGTTTTTGTCGTACAAATAGCTGCTGTACGCAACAGAGTAGGGATGTCGTAGGATAACAATGTATTTCCCAAAGTTTCTCGGCGAAGACCAATAACAAACTTTGAAGCATCTAGGGAAAGCTTTCTGCTCAGCTTCCAGATCTTGACCAATGTCTGCCGCGGATTCTAACAACGGGACGACGAGAGAAATATCTTTGAAGTCCTCATCTCCTCCGGTTCGAAGCTGATGGACGATTTGCTGCAACCACGTGGTTCCCGATTTGGGATGACCCACTACCACAATATCACTTGACCGAGGTTGAAAAGTAAGTCCTTTCTTCATTCCCTCTTCAGACACAATGCCCTTCATTCGCCCTTTAATCCTTCCAATCTTCTCTTCTTTCGATTCATGGCTTACATTCGTTCCAAACACACCAATACAATTGGTTGTCATTTCAATTCAAGTTAGACCGTCTACAGCGTTAAAGAGCGAAAGCTGCCATAGCTCGTTGACCTTCTGCTGCATAGACCGCGTCGTTCGAGAACGTTGGGTCCGTCGTCGCTTGGTACCTGTGAAAAAACACTCGAAAACGACCATCATGGCCCTACGTACAAACACTTCTGAATCAGCCACGTGGGGTAGTCTCGTGCGCGAGACTATATATCACGTGGGGAATGTTGTCTAAAATTATATTCATGCAGACATTGGTAAATATACCCTTCTTCTGGTCCTCGTATACCTTATAAATCAATGAGACTGCAAAGAACCCTAATGACAAGTGCCCCACCCTACACACACACACACACACACACACACACACACATACACACACACACACACACACACGTTGCACACACACACACACACACACACACACACACACACACACACACACACACACACACACACACACACACACACACACACACACACACACACACACACACACACGCACGCACGCACGCACGCACGCACGCACACACACGCACGCACACACACACACACGCACACACACGCACACACACGCACACACACAGGATTAATAATTGTGTACCAATAATTATCCAATTCTGTCCACTTTGAAAGCTATAATAGTGTAGACTTAATGTTGTTAGCAATGATACAAAATCCAGATGATCTCTAAGGGTTAAACAAATTAATTTTATTAAACCTGTGCACTGTACATTTGAAATGGTGTGGGATAGAAAGAAGACTAGTAAATGTTGTTAATTAATACACTAAGATTCAAAAAATCTCTGACAATGACTCAGAAAATGGCTGACTCAACAAGCAAGTCTAGACTCTATCTTGCTTCAGTCCCTTACACAAGTCCTCATACGTTGAAAATCCAGTGACTGGCTCTACTATCTCCTTCCATCTTGAGTCGATCATTTGTTGAGCTTGCAACGGTAGTTTCTCCCTTCCCTCAGTAGTGGTCCCTGTGCGAATCTTACCCCTATTCAAACCAACTGTCTCTTTAAACCCTTCCAATTTGTTACGAGCCTGCAAAAGTGAATTGGAGTTGAACTTTTCCCAATTCATTTTCATGTACTGAAACGAACTTCTTTCCACAGCAATATGGATGCTTGCTTCATTGTCAATTCCCATAAATTCAGCAATTCTTCTTACTTCAGCTTCTCGATTCTCTATCAAGTCCTCATACATTATAAAGAGTACAGTGGGATTATGATGCTGCTCCCACCAGCTGGCAATAAATCCCAGATATGATTTGTCTTCAACTACGTCAAATCGAGGTCTAATCCAAAAATCTTCCACAAATTCTTCCACAGAGAGCTCCTCTGCTTTGAAGAATCCGGTGCTTTCATGCCATTTGTAGGCGCTGTAAGCAACAGAGTAGGGATTTCGCAGGGGAACAATGTACTTGCCAAAGTTTCTGGGGGAGTACCAGCCGTGGACTTTGAAACATCTAGGGAAAGCTTTCTGCTCGGCTTCCAGATCTACACCTAGGTCTACTGCACCTTCTAACAACGGGACGACGAGAGAAATATCTTTGAAGTCCTCATCTCCCTCAGTTCGAAGCTGATGGACGATTTGCTGCAACCATGTTGTTCCCGATTTGGCGGGACCTGCTACCACAATGTCACTCGAACGGGGTTGAAATACAAGTCCCGCTTTTATTCCTTTATCAGACACGATATGCTTCATTTTCTCTTTGATCCTTCCTATTCTGTCTTCTTTCGCTTCATCGCCTGCTGTTGAAAGTACACTTTCGGAATTGTTAGCCATATTCCATACAATTTTGCCCCCCTCATTCTAGGTCCCCCCAGTGGCTAGAATTTTAAAATTTCAGACCCAGATTAGTCCGCCTTCAGAAAATGGCAGTAAAAGTGAACTGTTTCTATAAACTGTACTATACTGCATGTGCCGTTTTTTTGGTAGAATCCACTATCAGAGGTTCCACTGTAGATACTTGACCTGAGCACGGGCTGTGACTAGCTTCCCAAAAAAATAGGCCTTCAGGAGAGGGAGAGGGAGTGAAGTACTCGTTAGACCAGGGAGTAGTGTAGGTTGTACAGTAAGTACCCTCATGCATGCAAGGGAAGGCAAAATAGGTACTCACTATATATCAGAGGTAGGTGTTTTCAATGGTATTGCATGCATGAGATAGGGACAGAGCAATGAGCATACTTTCCAGGAGTCCTTACTATATATCACAGTTTGACTGCCTATAATATGTATAATATTCTATATTATACATACATACATACATATATATATATATATATATATATATATATATATATATATATATGTATATATATATATATATTACAGTGCCTGTGTGATGGACAATGAAGAATGCACATGAGCCATGCAGGTTTTGGTGCAAGGACTTGTAGATATAGGCTGTATTAATGCTTTGTAGTTCATCCACTTGGATTGCAAGGTTTATATTCGTCCAGACTTCTCTGAGGAGCCCATTTGAAGTGATCAATGTTACAGTTGATTAAAAGCTGAAATTTTTAATGTTATAATATAAAATTTAATATAAATGCTTGCATTATAATTATTTTGTGTGTACATATATATCCAAACTACATGCAGACATGATTTGATCAGCAGCAGTTAATCTTTGACATATATTATATTTTATATTATGATAATTATAAATGCAGTTCCAAATAATACAAAAATAATCCATATTTATAATGCACAAAATTAATAATTCTTAATAAAATCAGTGTGAAATTGGGACCAGTTGCTAGTGTATTAGAAAATATGCACTGTAAATATAAAAAAAATTCTACAAACACAAGGATTGTCAAATGTCAGCACATTAAAAACAAACACAAACGACAAAAAACACAAGAAAGCAATTTTGCAGGTATTGTTACTTCCATACTGTATGGTGCGGGGGAAATTGGTCATAGCAATCTCCATAGCCGTTTGAGTCACTAAGGATTTGCTCCAAGTAGCCGTTTTCTGTAGGTAATGCAAGTGCGTGGGTGGATCGATTTGCAAGGAGCATGTTTGAAGAGCCCATCTGCGACATAACAGCTTCGGAATAACTGGGAAGGTGGGCCTGTGAAATGGCAGTCATGTTTGTACCATTGTTTACACTTGCCGGCTTGTTCCCCTCGACTGGTGTGAGATATTGTATCTGGCCGTAGTCTTGAGTGTGCGAGCTCATGTCAAGGGTATCCACGGATGCGGGTGGCGTGTTAAAGACCTCTACCGGACTGCTAACGTCACTAAAGTTTGGTAGAGTGTCGCACGGGTCAGGTATAGAATAAGGTGATAACTCCTTCGTACCTTCCAGAGGGGGGAGGGGTGTGTGTCTTGACAGTCCGCCCGTCGATCCAAAGTGTACAGACTGGTACAAGTTCGTGTGATCGAGATCGGCTGGATTACTTCTGGACAGGTTTATAGGCGGATGAGATGAAGTGTGCTGTCGTCGATAAGGTCTATCTACTGCACTCCCCTGTCGAAGCGAGAGGTTGCTGGTAGGCATTTTGCGCGTCCCTGGGTAAGTTTTCACCGTTTCAGCACTCACTGAACTGAACATAGAGTCGGCAGGAGAGGGGGGAGGGAAGCTCCCACTGTGAACAGAACTTCCATTGCTGTTTGTGCGAACCATTTGCGTCTTGTGCACAAAAGGATGCAAGTTGCTTTCGCTAATGGGTGGGTGCTGGCGGTTCGATTGATAGGGATTATTTCTCAGCATCTGAGGAGCTTGCTGAATTACGGGTAAGGGAACACTGTTTGAATGAGCCCCTTCACTTGTCGACCACATGGTATCTTGAGTGGTGTAAGAATCGGTTGGAGGCTTAACGTACGATCCATGCACTACAGGACGTGAGTACTGGCTCTCATGAATGTGATCCTGGTCTTCTGTGTTCAGCAGGTACGTATTGATGCCGTTTCTCACTCTCTGCATTGTGGAAGGTCCAGGGTCGGTGTGAGCCTTTGAAAACTGCATGTCCATCTGATAGGATTCTTCAGTCTTTACGGAATATGTCTGTTCGTTGGTCCATGAGGAATCTGTCTCCATGAGTGTCCCTCCATCAGGTATTCCGTATTGAGTGGTTGGCACAGAGTTATGTCTGGTAAGCTGTTTTGTCACCTTTTGTTTCCCCTTCATACCGCTCATGCTGTTGTTCACTAACTTATTGGTGCCCCTCTCAACAGGGATATTCCCTTCCACAGAGGACGGGTTGACTTCAGAGCAGAGTTTCTTTGAGTGAGAGTTGTTTTTGTGCTTCCGAAGTGAGCTTGGGTCAGTGTACTTCTTGGTACACCCGGGGTAGTCGCACACATATGGTCTCTGTTGCAGGGAATTGATGATATAATAGGAGCAGTTAACACACATACACACACATACACACACACACACACACACACACACACACACACACACACACACACACATCTATCTGAGCCTATGTATATACAAAAACAGTCTGCAATGGAGAGGTTCCACTATTTGAGGAGTTTGTTATAAGAGTTTCCACTGAATACAAAGCATAGTACATACGTACATGTACTGCATGTGTGCAAATTATTGCAGGACTAATCTTTCACGGATTTTGCGGATTGGAAACCATGCATGAAAATTTAGATAAAATACCGTATAGCGGGAAATTTTCGCGGGGTAAAACTTTCGCGAATGGCTTATTTCTTGAAATTTGCGGATAAAATTTTCGCGGATCCCCAAAATTCAGGAGGCCATTTTTTTCTTAGGCGATGGTAGGAAAGTAGCTTTTCAGTGTATCATGTGAACGAAATGGCACAAGTTGAAGTCGTTTACACCATTTACACTTCAATCGAAGATTTGAGGTTATTCTTGCTTTCTAATGGGCGGTGAAACTTTCAGTTGTGCACGCTCCAGCTGATCGTTTTGTTTGAAGAAGGGAAAAAGCGACGTATATATAGCACGCTTTTCGAGAAACTGCTGCTAACACACAAGAACAATGGTGCAGGAGCCTAGCGTGTACGTGCTACCTGAGCCCGACGTAGTGTGGATGTACATGACTAGTGCTAAGATTTCGCGAATGTTGGGATAACCGCGAAATCCGCGAAAATATTACTCCGCGAAAATTTCCCGCTATACGGTACTTGTGCAATAATCAAAATGGCCATCAAATGAACAGAGGTTGTCGAGAAACACTTCAGCACTTTCACTCATTTCCAGAAACAGACAAGGTTTATATCAATAAAAGACTAAAACAAGGTGAGATTAAAGGGGATCTGTGAAAATAAAAAGCGTGAAAATTGTGAAAATCAGCCATCTGCAAGTTAGGATGTACTGCGGGTGACAGGAAACACATAGGAATGTCTGGACAAGCTGTAGGTAGACAGGCGTGGAGGTTATGTACACCAATGTACTGCCCTAGATTGGACCCTCATTTACAATTTCAATATCAGATTTGTGACAATTGAAATACAATGATATTCATAGAAAACGTGACTCAATGAATATCATTATGTGGCAGGCAACCAGACCCTCAAGGGACAAATATTATGCAAACAATCAACAACAGAATCACTCAACAAAGTTGTCCAAATAGAGAACAAAGGTTCCCCACAACCAGAGTGCACTCCATACCTTACAACCCCCCCTCCCCCCACACACAACTGGTGAGGATCTCTGCACCTTACTAGTCCGGCCTGCTCAACTGTCTCTGCAAGTGGTTGTGGAGGACCAGTTAAAAAGGTGGTCTAGGAAGCTAGACTAGTACCATACAATCCCCCCCCCAACCAGAGTGCACTCTGAGTGGTACTCCATAGCTTACATCCCCCTCCACACACAACCAGAGAAGCACTTTGCCCCAAACAACCAGAGACGCACTAAGCACCTTACAAATGCCCAACTCTCCACCCCCAACCAGTGAGGATATCTCTGCACCTTACAAAGCTCCAGAAACTCAGTAAAACACAGCCTGGGGGTGGAAACTCAGTAAAACACAGCCTGGGGGTGGAAACTCAGTAAAACACAGCCTGGGGGTGGAAACTCAGTAAAACACAGCCTGGGGGTGGAAACTCAGTAAAACACAGCCTGGGGGTGGAAACTCAGTAAAACACAGCCTGGGGGTGGAAACTCAGTAAAACACAGCCTTGGGGTGGAAACTCAGTAAAACACAGCCTGGGGGTGGAAACTCAGTAAAACACAGCCTGGGGGTGGAAACTCAGTAAAACACAGCCTGGGGGTGGAAACTCAAGGGACATCAAATTACACTTGAAGCAGGGGCTAATTTGAAAGTACTTACTATGGAAAGTACATGTGTGCCTACCATCAGCACACGTCAGTACTCACTAGATACCATCAGCACACGTCAGTACTCACTACATACTATCAGCACACGTCAGTACTCACTAGATACCATCAGCACACGTCAGTACTCACTAGATACCATCAGCACACGTCAGTACTCACTAGATACTACCAGTACACGTCAGTACTCACTACATACTATCAGCACACGTCAGTACTCACTAGATACCATCAGCACACGTCAGTACTCACTACATACTATCAGCACACGTCAGTACTCACTAGATACTATCAGCACACGTCAGTACTCACTAGATACTACCAGTACACGTCAGTACTCACTACATACTATCAGCACACGTCAGTACTCACTAGATACCATCAGCACACGTCAGTACTCACTAGATACTATCAGCACACGTCAGTACTCACTAGATACCAACAGCACACGTGTACTTACTAGAAAACATCTGCATAGATACAGTCATTCATCCCTATAGTAGCATGCTAAGTATATAAATATGAATGTAGTGCTCTCAAACACAGTGGACACCTCTCTCCAACAGACTGCTTTGCTGGGTCCTAACAAATTTTTACATGTGAACAAAACAACCTCTGAATAGTGGAAACCTCTGCATAACAAACTGTTTTTCAGTTCCCAAAGTGTCCACTATAGAGAGGCTCCACTGTAGTATAGTGAACTCTCACTATTCCACCATCACCAAAGTGTCCACTATATAGAGAGGGTCCACTGTAGTATAGTGAACTATCACTATTCCACCATTGTCACTACATTATTTGCTAAAACCTGTTACCTGCCATTAATTGTGTGCGCGAATTACTTAAAATAAATTTGGACAACCTGCCCAACTAACAAATGTTGTAAAATGGATTGTGGAGGATTTGTGAGAGCCTGCCTATACACACAGTAAGTCTGACCTCTTACAAGCCACACGCGGTAGGTACAGTTGGAGCTCTTCAAGGCCGTCCCACTGCAGCCCTCAATACAGTGAAACTTGTCTCTGAAAAGGTCATTCAAGGAATCACGAAATTCTAGTCTCTGTAGACCAGAAGTATTGTAGGTCCTTGCACAGAGGAGCATTAGTAGCCCATGGAGCAGCCTACAGTGGTCTCTATAGACAGGTGGTCCCTATACAGAGGTGCATTAGTGGCCCATGGAGCAGCCTACAGTGGTCTCTATAGACAGGTGGTCCCTATACAGAGGAGCATTAGTAGCCCATGGAGCAGCCTACAGTGGTCTCTATAGACAGGTGGTCCCTATACAGAGGAGCATTAGTAGCCCATGGAGCAGCCTACAGTGGTCTCTATAGACAGGTGGTCCCTATACAGAGGTGCATTAGTGGCCCATGGAGCAGCCTACAGTGGTCTCTATAGACAGGTGGTCCCTATACAGAGGAGCATTAGTAGCCCATGGAGCAGCCTACAGTGGTCTCTATAGACAGGTGGTCCCTATACAGAGGTGCATTAGTGGCCCATGGAGCAGCCTACAGTGGTCTCTATAGACAGGTGGTCCCTATACAGAGGAGCATTAGTAGCCCATGGAGCAGCCTACAGTGGTCTCTATAGACAGGTGGTCCTTGCACAGAGGTGCATTAGTAGCCCATGGAGCAGCCTACAGTGGTCTCTGTAGACAATTGGTCTTCACTGTAGTACAGTATAAGAAAAATTCATCAGATCTGTAATCACAAGGCCAACCCTCCCCTTCACCTCTGGTGGAGACAGTCCAACCAACAAGACTGTCAGGGTTCACCTTGGGGTTACCAGACAGGTGTAATTATGTAATTAATTGATTAAGCTCATTAATAATATTAATGAACATCAATATTACAGGGAGCTAACCAAGGAGGATGCTCGAAGAGAATTACATACATAAAACAGGTGGGTAGGGATGTGCATGTAACCAATGAATCTCATTAGTCTCAAACAACTTCACTGTGTGAAATCTCTTAATCTGCATGTCACCACTTTTGTGCAAGAATTAGCCTGTTTTTCGATGGTTACACTTTGTCCTCACACTTGATAAGCAGCCAATTTGCACACAGAAGAGAAATTACAGCAGATTAATGAGAATTCATTGCACATGGGCTCCTTCTATGTGTACAGTGGAACCTGCCCAATCCAGCACCTCTCTCCTAAACCACAGATAGAAGAAACGGAAGGAAACGGAAGGTTTCTTCTATCTATGCCTAAACCGGCCAAGATTCTCTGGCACCAACCACCAATTTCACCATACAAACTGGCCTCTATAATCCAGCAACCTACTAACCCAGCTGCGTTTTTCACCCCCCCATGGGTGCCGGATTATACAGGTTCTGCTGTATATAAGACATTTGAGTTTGATGTCAGAGGTAATACGTACATACGCACACATCACGACATTTACAGAAAAACTGCTGAGAACTACGTATGCACTGTATGTACGTATATACGTATGCAAATGGAAAATGCATAATAAGTATACTGTGATATAGACACACATGCACATGTGCGTGCACACACACACACACACACACACATATACCACTCATACACACACACACACACACACACACACACACACACACACACACACACACACACACACACACACCACACACCACACACACACACACACACACATACCACTCATACACACACACATACACACACACACACACACACACACACACACACACACACACACACACACACACCACACACACACACACCACTCATACACACACATACACATACACACACACACACACACACACACACACACACACACACACACACACACACACATACACACACCTCATTGGAGTGTGTTCTGTTTTCATGTTTGGCACAATCAGAAGCATTAGTGAAGGCCTTCGCACAGATCCTACATGAGTAGGGTCTTTCACCAGTGTGCGACCTCTTGTGTGTCTTGAGGTTCTCAAGTCTGGAGTATGCCTTGTCGCAGCCAGGGAACTGAAAAACAAAGAAAAGCGAAGATGAGATAATGCACATACGAAGCACACATGTATGTAGTACTACATTACTACTATACACACGTATGTACATACGAAATGATGGAATAATGTACATACATAAGGGTACCCCCCCTCCCTCCATGCACATATGTATCTTGCAGAGGGTTGCAGCTCAACACTACATTCTTTCAACTTAGTCACTTTGTAAATCACAGAAAGTGAGGTACAGAAAGCGAAAGGAGACCTCACATTGGGTAGACACCACAGTACGTACATACAGTAAAACCTGTTTATAACAACCACTCATAGGACCAAGTGATGATGGTCTCTGTGGACAGGTGGTCCTTATACAGAGGTGCTTTAGTATCACTGAGGTGGCCCATGGAGCAACCTACAGTGGTCTCTGTAGACAGGTGGTCCTTATACAGAGGTGCATTAGTATCACTGAGGTGGCCCATGGAGCAGCCTACAGTGGTCTCTGTAGACAGGTGGTCCTTATACAGAGGTGCATTAGTATCACTGAGGTGGCCCATGGAGCAGCCTACAGTGGTCTCTGTAGACAGGTGGTCCTTATACAGAGGTGCATTAGTATCACAGAGGTGGCCCATGGAGCAGCCTACAGTGGTCTCTGTAGACAGGTGGTCCTTATACAGAGGTGCATTAGTATCACAGAGGTGGCCCATGGAGCACCCTACAGTGGTCTCTGTAGACAGGTGGTCCTAATACAGAGGTGCTTCAGCATCACTGAAGTGGCCAATGAACCAGGCTACAGTGGTCTCTATAGAGAGGTCTGCACTATTGCACAAGTACATGATTGCTGGCACAGTACAAAACCATACATACACAAACGTACGTATGTAGATGTACATACAAACTACAGTTATACAACCACATACCGTACGTACATACATACATACGTATGTACATACAATATATTCATATGTACAAATATATACGTAAGTGTACTAAAAATACAGCACAGGCCTGATGTACGTATGTATGTACGTACATGCATATACGTGCGTACATACAGTATATGGATACATGTGTTTCAAAGTGGCACACAGAATACCTACGCATGTATGCATACCCATGTACATGCACCCACACATGCACACCCACACACACACACGCACACACACACGCACACACGTACACACATGCACACACACACACACACATGCACATACGTATGCACCCACACATGCATGTACGCACATACATACATACACAGCCACACACACACACACACACACATACACACACACACACACACACACACACACACACACACACACACACACACACACACACATACACACATACACACACACACACACACACACACACATGTACCACTACATTTATTATGTATACACAATATAAATAGTTCTACACTATACACAGTGTTACTTCATATACAGTATGTATGTTCATATTATGCATACATTGAATAGAGAACTTAGTGGTAAACAAGAAAACCAAGGCCTCACACACGAAGGATTCACATGAAAAGGCCTGCATGGTGGAGGATGTCCTCTACAAGGAAGCAGCAAAAGACCTGTATGGTGGAGGATGTCCTCTACAAGGAGGCAGCAAAAGGCATGGCGGAGGATGTCCTCTACAAGGAGGCAACAAAAGGTCCCTTCATTGCCTCTTGCATTTGCAACTGTTCTGATTACATGAAATATTGTCAAAATGAACATTTCTCAGTAGTCTGTTGAGTTTTGTGTTAAACGGTTTCCACTGTACCTGGGACCATGCATTCTTCACCTGTGCATTTAATCATTTATACAGGGAAGCCTGCTATTCAGGACACTTGTGTAAACTGGACTTTAGGTTATGGTCCCAAATTCTCATACACATATACATGACGTACGTATGTATTGGGGCAACCCTGGAAAATCAGGACACCTTTGTAATCAGGACACTCTTGGTGGTCCCCAAGGTGTCCGCACTATATAGAGGTTCCACCGTAAATCAGGACACCTCTGTAATCAGGACACTTTTGGTGGTCCACAAGGTGTCCGCATCATATAGAGGTTCCACTGTAAATCATCAGTGAATGCCGACAGACTTCACTGCTGGCTTGCATTGCTTCTGTACATGTGCGATGGTACAAGTGGGAAACGCAGGCTTTATTACAGTGGCTGCCTACGTATGTATGTAGTTCATTCATAAAATCAAGGTTGCACACACACACACACACACACACACACACACAGAAAGTGCGTTCTCTACATTTTATCTGGAGGATGGAACTTTACATGCAGGATCCTGCATGTAAAGTTCCATCCTCCAGATAACATGTAGAGAACGCACTTTCTGTTATCACTTGATCATAAACACAGATGGCGTATACAATAACATTAGTCACAACAAACTCCACACAAACAACCACACTTACAAACAAATAAGCAAAATAAACAAACACACCCATATTACAGTAAACTGATCAAACACTTACAGGTAAGTCGGAATGTCATGGAAGTCTAGCAGGATCACAAAGGGGACAGGAAAGGTAAACAGTAAGATGTTTGGTACCAAAAAGTTATCTATAATACTTGCTGTGCTTGCAAATCGGAAGCTTTGAAAATTTGGACTGGGATCTTGTGTAACGTCAAACCCTGGCTGTTCACAATAACTACTAAAATGCAATATCGTGAAAGTTTCATCCTGTGAATGTTTGAGCACGGACTGGACTGAAACAACCCAGTCTATTCCGGCCGACTCTCTTGTATGGCTAACGTCTCCCCCTTTAAAGGTGCGTAGACATATTAGAGAGGATTTTAAGTGTACCAGGTTGATCCATACTTGAAGTACAAACATGCTTGTACACAAGCAGGGAGGAAGGAGTGTGTATAACAGACACAGTACAAAGAGAACGAGAGCACACCTGTGTACCTGTATGCCTACATATGTATGTGCATGTACATACAGACATACATGCACGCACACGCACACACACACACACACACACACACACACATATACAAACACACACACGCACGCACGCACGCACGCACACACACACACACACACACACACACACACACACACACAACTTACATCACATTTATGAGGTCTTTCTCCCGTGTGTCTTCTCATATGAACTAGCAACATGTACTGTGCTTTAAATGGCTCCTGCTTACGGATGCACCCTTTCCACTTGCAAACGAACTCCTTTCGACTGTCAATGTGAATGTGTACAGAATTCACGTGCATCACCAGGTCCTCCAGACTTGAAAACTGTTCGGGACACTCGTGCCACAGGCACTGGTTGTTATGGGGCTCCTCCATTGTGGGGTAGCTGTAGTATTGGCCTTTGCGTATCTGCTTCTTCTCATCCATTTTGAGTGTTG
>CAUJGJ010000487.1:625200-627700 GCA_963170055.1 Halisarca cf. caerulea
ACGGTATACTGTATGTATGTACGTTCACGGTATACTGTATGTATGTACGTTCACGGTATACTGTATGTATGTACGTTCACGGTATACTGTATGTATGTACGTTCACGGTATACTGTATGTATGTACGTTCACAGTATACTTTATGTATGTACGTTCACGGTATACTGTATGTATGTACGTTCACAGTATATTTTATGTATGTACGTTCACGGTATACTGTATGTATGTACGTTCACGGTACACTGTATGTATGTACGTTCACAGTATACTGTATGTATGTACGTTCACAGTATACTGTATGTATGTACGTTCACGGTACACTGTATGTACATACGTTCACGGTATACTTTATGTATGTACGTATGCATGTACATAATATGTTTGCTGCAGATTCTGTCGCATTGTGAGAGAGTGACGGACGAGGGAGTACGATGCCTCCTCACTGGGGCCAGTGTGGTGGAGGGACTGCGAGAACTGGAGCTCGACAACTGCCCACACATCACCGATGTCACTCTGGATGTGGTCAGGTATGTACTGTATGTACGTATGTACATATGTAAAGTCAGACCTCACTTTTCCGCACACATCTGTACATATGTACATACACATGTACAGTCAGACCTCACTTATCCGCACATATCTGTACATACATACACATGTAAAGTCAGACCTCATGTATCCACACACATCCGTTCTGGATTAAACTGCGGATAAAGTGAGGGAGCTGGATAAATGAGGGAGCAGTAGTATAGTGTACAGTAGGATTATAATTACATAATTGTCCCAATTAAGTAAAAACTACTGCAGAAGGTGAGGGAACTGGATACCTGAGGTGTGGATAAGTAATGTCTCACTGTATAATATGTATATACGTACACATGTATATACGTATGTACTGTGTATACTGTGCTACAGTATATGATGAGACCTCACTTATCCACACCTCAGATATCCAGTTCCCTCACCTTCCGCAGTAGTTTTTACTTAATTGGGACAATTATGTAATTATAATCCTACTGTACACTATACTACTGCTCCCTCGTTTATCCAGTTCCCTAGCTTGCTTTGTGTGTGTGTACAGTAGGACCTCTACTAGTGTGTGTACAGTAGGACCTCTACTAGTGTGTGCAGTAGGACCTCTACTAGTGTGTGTACAGTAGGACCTCTACTAGTGTGTGTACAGTAGGACCTCTACTAGTGTGTGTGCAGTAGGACCTCTACTAGTGTGTGTGCAGTAGGACCTCCACTAGTGTGTGTACAGTAGGACCTCTACTAGGGTGTGTACAGTAGGACCTCCTCTATAGTATGTACATACTAAGACTTATGATTGCACATCTTTACGTACGTATGTTTCTTTGCATGCCACCATAGCAGACATTGTCCTGAACTGAGACGCTTGGATGTGTTTGACTGTCAGCATGTGTCCAGGAGTGGGATTGAGAAGTTAAAAGTGAGCAAGCTGTGTGTGTGTGTATGTGTGTGTATGTGTGTGTGTGTGTGTGTGTGTGTGTGTGTGTGTGTGTGTGTGTGTGTGTGTGTGTGTGTGTGTTGCCAACATGTATACGTGTGTCTACAATGTCTGTATTAGAAGTAAAGTGGTACGTATGCACAGTATTAGAACACATCAAATCACCTACGTACGTACGTACGTATGTACGGAATTATGTTCCTAGTAGTTTCTGCTTTGATCATGAGATCTTCCCATATTATTTACATATGTATGTATGTACGTACACCTTTACAACTCACATGCAATCACTCACATCTTATGCTCACATCATCACAACTTGCACTCTACACTCACACCCACACACCTTACACTCATACCCTCACTCTACACTCACACCCTCATGCCTTACACTCACACCCTCACATCTCTGAACTCCTCGTACTCAAACACACGCACACACACATGCACACACACACACACACTCACTCACACACACACACACACTCACACACACACACACACTCTCCCAATACTCCTTATACCCTCACTCTACACTCACACCCTCACACCTTACACTCACACCCTTGCTCTACACTCACACCCTCACACCTTACACTCACACCCTCATGCCTTACACTCACACCCTCACATCTCTGAACTCCTCGTACTCAAACACACGCACACACACATGCACACACACACACACACTCACTCACACACACACACACACTCACACACACACACACATTCTCCCAATACTCCTTATACCCTCACTCTACACTCACACCCTCACACCTTACACTCACACCCTTGCTCTACACTCACACCCTCACACCTTACACTCACACCCTCATGCCTTACACTCACACCCTCACATCTCTGAACTCCTCGTACTCAAACACACGCACACACACACTCACTCACACACACACACACTCACACACACACACACACTCTCCCAATACTCCTGCTGGTAGGCTACAAGAGAGGATCTGCGGATACAGGCCTACTTCGCTCCGTCCAATCCTCAGCCAACAGGCGAACGTGAAG
>CAUJGJ010000487.1:632700-667700 GCA_963170055.1 Halisarca cf. caerulea
TAGAGAGATATTAGCTGGCCTTTTTGGTGGAGTCAGAGGCTGTTTAGGACAGGGTGTCAAAATGGAAACACTACTGCTTGAATACTTTGAGAATGCAGCTAATGCGCCAGATGATTATTCGTCAGATCAAAGATTCCTCGCGCAAATTGTATTTCCCAGAATCAGAAAGAGCTTTATTGTACATGATGACCACCTTGATCAGCGCATCACTTGCAAGAACTATGGTAACTGCAGGAAATTTCCAGTTGCGGATATGCCATTCATAGCCAGATGGTCTGAAAAAGAAACACTGGATTGTTCATGCAAGCCACGCTGTATTTGCAACCATGGAGAATGTCCCATGAAGGTATTGAGCAATGGTGAATCACCGCCTGTTTGCATGACAACGAAGAATATTTAATTTAGTGTAATTGCATGATAGGCACTCCAAGAAGCAAGCACATGCTCAACTGTTACATGCACTTATGGGAGAGTTGTGTCCGTATGTGATGGAACTTGGCTGTATGTGTGTGGCTGCCTATATAGTGTAATGTGACCATCTACGTAACTAGTGACACTTAGTCTTGTATTGTACCCAGACTGTACTCTTCCCTCCTTTTTCAATGGACTGACTGACTGAGAATTCTTCTGCTGCAACTTCAATTTCCAGTTTATCTTACTTTATTATGAAGCATATCCCATTTTGTAGTCTTTTGTTTTCACTTTTGTATGATGTTTTGTCTTCTGGGTGCTGGGTAGAGTAGCCCCTGGCTAACAGCTCCCCAGGTAAAATAAGTACACCTGCACCTGAACCTTCACAAGCAATGACGTCAGATCATTGAAAATGGAGGGAAGAATAGGGTCTGGGTACGAGACTAAGTGACACTGCCATCTGGCAGCCTTAAGCTTCAATCTAATCATATGTGTTTTTCAAGCCCCATTGACTGTCGGATTAGAGAGGTCTCACTGTACACCCTTCTACCAGTCTGTCACTCCTATTCATGCACAACTCAACACATTGCAGTGGAGCCTCTGTAGTCTGACACCTCTATAATGTGTACGTAACCTGCATGTCCATATTTGTTAACATAGAACTCCTCAAATGTATTGGACACTACAATAATGACCTGTTGGTAACTGAATCAATAATAATTCTCATGGACGGGGGAAGATACTTTTACTTGGAGGGGTACACCTAATGCAAGCTACACTAAAGTACATGTGGCGGAGAAAAGTTGATTACATAATCATTATTGCGTCATCGGATTCTACAATGGCATCTAGAAAAATGGCTGCCAATTCGGCATTGCCGGATTACAACCTTCATTTATATCTTTCAATTTTCCTTAAATTGTGGTAGAGAAGCTTTATAGGACTCAATATAGCTTCATTTATAAACAAGGGCTTCTAACATGTGCACTTATTGCTCGAAATTAAGTATAGAAAGGAATTTTTCAAAAGCCCTTGAAAAAATGTGGGGAGGCACTGCCCCCCTAAAACAAAATTTGAGCTAGGGGGCATGTGCCCCCATGCTCCTATGGTTCCGCCGCCTATGATTTTCCAATGCAGGTGGACACGACACAAAATGGCCAACATTTTGAAGGGCAATGTATGCATGTCAGGTGCTACACACCTATAACAATAATGGTGTGTGTATGTTGTGTGTTTGTGTGTGTGTTTGTGTGTGTGTGTGTGTGTGTGTGTGCATGTGTGTGTGTGTGTGTGTGTGTGTGTGTGTGTGTGTGTGTGTGTGTGTGTGTGTTGTGTGTTTGTGTGTGTGTGTGTGTGTGTTTGTGTGAGTGGTGTGTGCATGCTTGTGTGCTAGCGAATTAGCATGAATAAGATACACACATGAATATAGTTACAGTACCTTTTTTGTGAATGATACGAAAAAATTCAATTGAACAGCAACTTCAGTATTTTACATAATTCAGTGGTGAGGTATATGTGTATGTACTTAATACGTATATAGGTAGAACCATGCATTCATTGTTGGTAGGGTAGCCATGTTTGTGGTTGCCAGGGTAGCCATATTATTTGTTGCCAGGGTAGCTGTGTTGTTTGCCACTTCTCCACTGTTCATCAGCTGTTCCTCATCCCCGAAAATGGCTGAGCGAGATTGGGTCTAAGCTATAGATACGCCAGACTATGTTCTACAGTATAATTATTATTGAATGTAACACTGCATGATGCGGAAAGACAAAATGGTAATTAGATAATAATATTATAGAAAAACCATAAATAGCTAATCAACTTCCTGCGTACATGCAACACTCACGTGCACACGTGATAAATTTTATTGACACATAATATTATTATAAGTATTAAAAGACGAGAAACAAAGGATGCTGGAGAGAGGCTACGAGGAGTGGCATAACAGCCGTGTACATGCATGCGCTAAATTTATCAATACACAGAAGTATTGACAGATGAGAAACAGAGGAGGCTACATGAGGAGAGGCATGTCTGGCATACTTGGTACGCCCTGTTTGTTTGAGTGACGGGAGGGTGAGGGTGACTTGTCTGAAGGAGGGTCTCTGTCACGCGTGGTTCGCAACTTGTCGGACTTCTTTGTCTTCTTCTTCTCCGAGCCCTTCTTTGATTTCTTTGTCTTTGATTTTTCTAAAGACAAAATAATACTTTCTAATAATGGTTGCTAAATTTAAATTGTCTACTTTGTATGTAAAAATAGTTCTGAATTGAACTCAGTTTACTGTTGTACTGTACATGTGGTATCATATCATGATATACGTAAATAATTTCTGATAAGAAATTCTTAACTAGATTAAACTAAACAGTAGTGAAACGTCTTCAATCTAAAACTCAATGGGACTTGAAGAAAGTTTTGGATCACAGAGGATTCACCGTACCTTCTTTATGGTGAACAGAAGAAGCGTGGCTCGTTGTGCTTGCGGTGGAACTGGTTTCCCAATTGGACTTCTTGGGTGGAGGCTGGCTGTCCTGTTCTTTCGGATCTGAGTGAAGGGTCAAGACAGTACAATCATGATGGAGTTTCAAGGACTCGAAATGTCCTAATTTTGTGACACCAAAGGCACACACACACACACACACACACACACACACACACACACACACACACACACACACACACACACACACATACACACACGCGCGCGCATACACACACACACACACATACATACACACGCGCACGCACACACACACACACACACACACACACACACACACACATACATACATACACACGCACACGCACACACACACACACACACACACAAACACACACACACACACACACACTATACAGTAAGCACATACAGTACAGAAACACTTGCAATTGACTACATATGTATACTACAATGGCATCTACAGTACATAACAATACAATAGTGTATGAATGTATGCACTGAACATCACATGACACTCACATGCTGGTCACATGCTTCTCATTTGTTGCATACATACGTACACTCACATTAACTCACTACTTCAGCTCAGTCCTTACCAAGTATGTCGTCTTCATCAATGGAAGCCACCGAGTTCTTCCTCTTTGACAAAAGAGAAGAGGATGATTTCGCCGAAGAAGACATCAGTCGTAAGCGAATCTCCTTCCTCTGTTCTTCTGTGTGTTGGGGACAGTTGACAGAGCGCGTGCACAGACGCTTCGTTCTCTCAGACACAACTCCACATATTTGGCCTATCAGACTCTTTTTTTGCTCTGCATATTGTTAAGGGAAGAAGTGAGAAAGAGAAAACTGGTTTAATGAGTATGATTGGTGTGTGTAGGTGTGTGTGTGTGTGTGTGTGTGTGTGTGTGTGTGTGTGTGTGTGTGTGTGTGTGTGTGTGTGTGTGTGTGTGTGCGCGTGTGTGTGTGCATGTGTGTGTGTGTGTGTGTGTGTGAGTGTGTGTGTGTGCGTGTGCGTGTGAGTGTGTGTGTGCGTGTGCGTGTGCATGTGTACTATATGCACACACACATGTATGTGTAAAGCACAGCTGTACTGACAATAAATGTATACTTGTCTTTCATACACAAACAGATATTCCAAACCTTGAGAGAGTAATACAAAACTGGCCTCTGTGTGCTGTAATGTTGAAGGCTGTAGAAAGAGACACAGTGTGTGTGTGTGTGTGTGTGTGTGTGTGTGTGTGTGTTTGTTTGTGTGTGTGTGTGCGTGTGTGTGTGTGTGTGTGTGTATGTGTGTGTGTTGGTGTGTATGTGTGTGCATGCAAGTGCGTGAGTTAGTGCGTGTGCATCCATGCATGTATACGTGCATGCGTGTGTGTGTGTCCAGTTGGTGTGAGTGGCTGATTAGTAGTCTCTTGTGAGAACTTAAGCCTGTTGCCAGTAGGTGGTGCTTTTAGAGGGATGAAAACAGGGACACTCAGCTGCTTACAGGTGAAATCATACCTGTCAGTCTCAACCTCTGGAAACATTACTTATGACTTGAGTATTTCTTTAACAGGCTCTTAGTGGGGTGATTGTCATTGGCTGGTTCCAAATCCTATTAGCCTGGATATTACTAAGTTTAGGGTTGGTAATCACTGCTGCTGTGAGTTAGGTGGACATGCCACCGCTCTTCAGCTGCAGCCCAGCCCTCCCCGTCTTGTGGGGCTTGTAACCTCACAGATGGGCAACCCCTGATTGAACCAGGGGACTATCAGAGATGGTGGTGGCAGCTGGGCCCATATCTAATGGGTCTCTCCTGCACTGATGTCTGATGGCTCACCCTGATAAGGGGGGCATAATAGCCCGCATGGCAGGCTGTGGTATTACAAGTAACAAGTGTGTGTGTGTGTGTGTGTGTGTGTGTGTGTGTGTGTGTGTGTGTGTTGTGTGTGTGTGTGTGTGTGTGTGTGTGTGTGTGTGTGTGTGTGTGTGTGTGTGTGTGTGTGTGTGTGTGTGTGTGTGTGTGTGTGTGTGTGTGTGTGTGTGTGTATGCATATGTATGTAGTCTCGTGTCACCATGAGTCATGGGTTGGTGATGCGGGACTAGTGCATGTGTGTGCTGGCACAAACCTTAATTTTGTCTGAATCAGGCAACACACTTTCTGAGACAGATGGAGGCGGCTGCTTGTTGCTCCTTCGTGGAGATGACGTCAAGGATGGTAGCTTGTCCTTTTCTTTATCCTTGGGCTCTTTCTCTTTCTCTTTGTCCTTCACAATATCCTTCTTTGATTTCTTTGGAGGAACTGCGTAGCAGAAGCATTTTGGGTATAAGACATTGCTTTGTTTTGTGCACTACATATACACATGTACGTAGATTCTTAACACAAGCACGCACACACAGGTACACACACACACACACACACACACACACACACACACACACACACACACACACACACACATCCACACACATCCACGCACACACACACAAACATGCACACGCGCACACACGCACATACATACACACACACATGCATGCAAACACACACACAAACATGCACACGCGTGCACACACATACCACACACACGTACACGCACGCGCACACACACATACACACACACACACACACATCCTCAAACACACACACACACACACACATACACACACACACACATCCTCACACACACACACACACACACACACACACACACACACACACACACACACACACACACACACACACATCCTCACACACATTTATTCTCAGGGACATAGTCCCCATCGTCGTCAGTTGTGGAGTCGGAATCAAAGATAACCGGAGGTCTCTTGGTGGCCAACCTACTGCTGTTACGCCCGATACCAAGACACTTCTCCAGATGCGGAGCAAACTTGTGGACAGAGATGGAGGAGTCACATCGCGGACACACACACACTTTTGTCTCCTTCAGCTCATGATGTGTGTGACCGAATACATCCAGACCAGGAGTGGTGACTATTTCTGAGCACAAAACGTATGTATGTACATGCATATCTGTATATATATGTATTATATATATATACGTATGTTAATATGTACATGCATATGTGTACATATATTTATATGTTCATACATATGTGTATATATATTAATATGTTCATACATATGTGTACATGTTTTAATATGCAGTACAAGAAAATGGTGGTCTTTGTACAAAGATGCATTGGCAACACTGATGTTGTGGACATCAGTCTCACATATCCAAAATGGCAAGTTTCCCCCTTTATCTGAAGCATGTACGTACATACAGTATATACCGTATATCCGGAAATATTGGCGATCATTAAATTTGGCGATTCGCGCAAGATCAGGCTGTAATTCAATATTGGCAAAAATTAAATTTGCCGGTTGCACAGCAAGGACAAAGCATAGTAAGTAGGTCTTGTAAATCTGTTGATAGAAATTTGGCAATTTTGATCCTGACCGCCAAACCGCCAAACTAAAAATGTCACCAATATTTCCGGATATACGGTATTGTACTACAACATGGGTACCTTTCTTGGAAGGGTAAAAAGTTGTGGTTTCATGGTTACAAAGGAGACCACAAAATATTTACTCACGAAAATCGGTATTACTAAAAGTTTCGATTTCCTTTTGGCGTGAAATATGAAATTTTTACCATGAACAATCCAAATTCTTGGCATCCATGAAGGGGGGGCACGCTTATTATTACTGATCAAAGTAACAATAAGATACAAAAATCCTGCTAAGAGATTCTACTTACGACCTACAACTACACTACTTAAGGTTTCTCTTAGCTGGATGCCTCGGACTCAGGGTGAAAGGATCCCTCTGGCAGCTCTGGGGCTGTACTGGGGTGTTCTGGGACCTGGCAAGGTAGATAGCGGGGTATGTGACCCTTGGCCTAGGGCACTGGGTTCTTCCCAGGCAAGGCCGGAGCTTGAAGAAGCAACATCTTTGCAACAGGCAGTTTAATCAATATGGCGGCGGCGGTGTTAAATTCGCGTTGGGGTCACCAAATCGCCACCACCATCCTCCGCGTTTCTAATTGGATAAAAATGTTGCCTCAACTCCTTGGTCACCATCCTATCTTAATCTTCAGTGGTCGTGGCTGTCTTCGTCATCATCTCTTCTGCTCATTTCAACTCATTCGCCACGTGGTGGTAGCCATTTTGTTCATGATGTCCAAAAACATCTTTGACCATTTACCCTTTGAAAAAACACCCTCCACGGGGTATTTCTCCAACTAGTTCTGTCACAGCATAGATACTATGGTCACAGTCACTGACAATAGGGGGGGGTTGGGGGGGGGGGGGGGAGGGTTGGGGCAAAATAGCAGTATGGTTACGCTAGACTAGTGGCACATGGGGCAGCCTACGGTGGTCTCTGTAGACAGGTGGTCCTTATACAAGGGTAGACTGGTGAAGGCAGCACCTGTTTACAGTGGTCTCTGTAGACAGGTGGTCCTCATACAAGGGTGCACTGGTGAAGGTACCACCTGTCTACAGTGGCCTTTGTAGACAAGTGGTCCTTGTACAAGGGTTCATTGGCATTACTGAGCGTCCCATGGGCCAGACCACTGGCATAAAACACTAAACACAAGTGGTCCTTCTAAACAGGTCGTTGAACTCTTAATGTGATTATACTTGTAGTCTAACAAGCAAGCAAGCAAAAACGTACAAGCACAATATTGCAAACAGCACAAGCTACCTCTTCGGACCACATTCTTCGAGTCCGGGTGTATCAATTCTCTGTAATACCCAAGTTTGACTGCTCTGTGAAGTTCGAATATGACTTCCATTGATATTTCGGACACAAAGTCATTCATAACTCCCACAAGAGCTGATTCCATGGTGGAAAAACGCCGGCCACACACTCGTCCTATACACTTGTCTAGTCTATGAGTCGAGTAAACAGAGGAACGATAACAAACGGTAAGAAACGCATAGCGTGAATGTGCGTCGCGTTTGGTGGCGGCGTGGACCAGGTATTAAATGCGTGCAAAACGCGTTAAGCCCCACCAGATATAGTGCACGTTTATATATTTCATACACTTAATATACTATATACGATTTAAGCCCCACAATATACAATACTACTAAGACAACGCATATAAAACAGTATATTCCTTCTATCATAATGCCTACGGAGAAAAACGTTTAATCCTAAAGTGAAAGATCCTCTTTTATAGCTGCAACAGAAGAAACTTATGTATCAGTAAGTAATATTTCACATATGTAGGACGGTATAATGATATTGTCGCTAGTCCTAATACCTGACTAGAGGGAAAGAAGACTATAAGGTAAACCGTCCTAATTTGGGGCAGGCCCTAATTTGGGTTGCTTCGAGCCAAACGGTATCAACCGTTTTGCTCAAAGCGACCCAATAGGACGGTTTACCTTAAGGGTTTAGGTCAATGTTTCGATAGACTTATCATCTGAGCGTAGATTATCTGATCTAAGGTAGAATTCAGTTTAGCGTTGCAGCGGATTACTGTATTCCCATCTTGCTGATGAAGTGTTAAGAATGTGCCTTGGCATACATAATGAAAATAACTTGGGACCCACAGCTTGCACCTACAGAATTCAATTCCCACAGTGCATCACTATTGCATGACACAATAGCACTGTCAATAATATTTTCTAGTGGTATAATACCTATACCCCAACGGGCATCATTCAAACACAACCAGTGTACATCATAGGACTGTTTGTACACTCTCACAATGAAAAATTTAAAGCACCTTAGGCCCCATGGGCGAAATGGCAGTACTCAAATATGTGCACCCATCCAGCATACATCATAGGAGTGTTTGCGCACTCTCACAAAGCACCTGAGGGCTCATGAGGCTAAACCTCACAAACTTACATTTAAGCCCCATGGGCAAAATGGCAGCACTCGAATACGAGCACCCATCCAGCATACATCATAGGAGTGTTTGCGCACTCTCACAAAGCACCTGAGGGCTCATGGGGCTAAAGCTCACAAACTTACATTTAAGCCCCACGGGCCAAATGGCAGCACTCAAATACATACACCAATTCAGCATACATCACAGGAGTGTTTGTGCACTCTCACAAAGCACTGGAGGGCTCAAGGGGCTTAAGTTCACAAACTTACATTTAAGCCCCACGGGCCAAATGGCAGCACTCAAATACATACACCAATTCAGCATACATCATAGGAGTGTTTGTGCACTCTCACAAAGCACCCGAGGGCTCATGGGGCTAAACCTCACAAACTTACATTTAAACCCCACGGGCCAAATGGCAGCACTCAAATACATACACCAATTCAGCATACATCACAGGAGTGTTTGTGCACTCTCACAAAGCACTGGAGGGCTCAAGGGGCTTAAGTTCACAAACTTACATTTAAGCCCCACGGGCCAAATGGCAGCACTCAAATACATACACCAATTCAGCATACATCACAGGAGTGTTTGCGCACTCTCACAAAGCACCTGAGGGCTCATGGGGCTAAACCTCACAAACTTACATTTAAGCCCCACGGGCCAAATGGCAGCACTCAAATACATACACCAATTCAGCATACATCACAGGAGTGTTTGCGCACTCTCACAAAGCACTGGAGGGCTCAAGGGGCTTAAGTTCACAAACTTACATTTAAGCCCCACGGGCCAAATGGCAGCACTCAAATACGTGCACCCATCCAGCATGCATCATAGGAGTGTTTGTGCACTCTCACAAAGCACCTGAGGGCTCATGGGGCTAAACCTCACAAACTTACATTTAAGCCCCACGGGCCAAATGGCAGCACTCAAATACATACACCAATTCAGCATACATCACAGGAGTGTTTGCGCACTCTCACAAAGCACCTGAGGGCTCATGGGGCTAAACCTCACAAACTTACATTTAAGCCCCACAGGCCAAATGGCAGCACTCAAATACATACACCAATTCAGCATACATCACAGGAGTGTTTGTGCACTCTCACAAAGCACTGGAGGGCTCAAGGGGCTTAAGTTCACAAACTTACATTTAAGCCCCACGGGCCAAATGGCAGCACTCAAATACATACACCAATTCAGCATACATCACAGGAGTGTTTGTGCACTCTCACAAAGCACTGGAGGGCTCATGGGGCTTAAGCTCACAAACTTACATTTAAGCCCCACGGGCCAAATGGCAGCACTCAAATACGTGCACCCATCCAGCATGCATCATAGGAGTGTTTGTGCACTCTCACAAAGCACTGGAGGGCTCAAGGGGCTTAAGTTCACAAACTTACATTTAAGCCCCACGGGCCAAATGGCAGCACTCAAATACATACACCAATTCAGCATACATCACAGGAGTGTTTGTGCACTCTCACAAAGCACTGGAGGGCTCAAGGGGCTTAAGTTCACAAACTTACATTTAAGCCCCACGGGCCAAATGGCAGCACTCAAATACATACACCAATTCAGCATACATCACAGGAGTGTTTGCGCACTCTCACAAAGCACTGGAGGGCTCAAGGGGCTTAAGTTCACAAACTTACATTTAAGCCCCACGGGCCAAATGGCAGCACTCAAATACATACACCAATTCAGCATACATCACAGGAGTGTTTGCGCACTCTCACAAAGCACCTGAGGGCTCATGGGGCTAAACCTCACAAACTTACATTTAAGCCCCACGGGCCAAATGGCAGCACTCAAATACATACACCAATTCAGCATACATCACAGGAGTGTTTGCGCACTCTCACAAAGCACTGGAGGGCTCAAGGGGCTTAAGTTCACAAACTTACATTTAAGCCCCACGGGCCAAATGGCAGCACTCAAATACGTGCACCCATCCAGCATGCATCATAGGAGTGTTTGTGCACTCTCACAAAGCACCTGAGGGCTCATGGGGCTAAACCTCACAAACTTACATTTAAGCCCCACGGGCCAAATGGCAGCACTCAAATACATACACCAATTCAGCATACATCACAGGAGTGTTTGCACACTCTCACAAAGCACTGGAGGGCTCATGGGGCTTAAGCTCACAAACGGTGAAATGGCAACACTCGAATACGTGCACATAGGAAATGGAGCTGCAGACACGGCTATAAGCATTCATAGCCTGTGTTTCGGCCTTATTGGGCCATCATCAGTGCAGCGTACCTTGCAACATATTTTCATGCAGACTACATGTACATCTACTACATGAAGTCTGTACAGTTACAAGTTATGCATTACATCAAATTGATAATGATTCAAAAGTTGTAAATAAGTCTGTTGAACAAAATTAGGCAATGTCACAGACTGTCTGCTGTAAACAAATAAAAATCAGACACTCACAAGATGAAGTAGTGCATATTATGTAAACATTGCATCACACTTGATGCAAAGGTTCAATAACTCATCAACTAAGCACAGTACACAGGTAGAAGGATACAATACCATTTAAAAACTGGAGTATGAGGCAATTGAGGTTTTAGAGCATGTTTGGTGCCTATACAGGTTATAGTTTATCACTTAGGATAGACAGGGCAACCCACAAAATGGTGTTGAAACAGGTGCATATTCAGTCAGTGGAGCTCAGACAGAAAAGGTTGTATCTATGAACTGATGTTGCCTATCAAGAGAAATGCTTCAAGGTACTCACTTGTATTGTCCACCTCCTGCTACTGAATTCAAATGGATCAAAATTGATGGCATTATAGTTTAGGCCCAAAAGAAAAGAGAGAGAAAATTCAAAGGACAACCAAGTACACTGCAAGAGTCAACAATGACAACTGGAAGAAGGTTCAAGCAAGGGTAAGTTGCATGTGCCATAAACCGCTGAAATATCAATTTATAAGAAACAACTTACCATAATGATTCAATTTAGGCTGAAAAGTGGATACAACAGGCTGGCACATCAGTAGACAGTTTTGTTTGCCTACGTTTGCACAAAGACACAATTCATGTGATAGGTATGTATTTTCAATTCACGACCTATAGCGCTCATACTGCGTAGTATAGAATATCTATGGTTCTACTAAGCAGCTTGTATCTATGAACTGATTATGTAGGTCCAACACACATGCACAAATTTGTGCATATGTCAATAGTTGAGAAGGCCTTCCGACACACAGCAAAGAAAAGACCAACATTTCTAAGGCAAAGTATGCATTGCAAAAGACGTGGTTGTCCATTTACATGCAATTGCAGCATTTTCTTTTCAGTGCCCCGACCAACCAGGGATGTTATTACGATTCCCAACGCACAGCCTGAGACGTGGTATGTATCCAATTTACGTCGTATAGTAGCTGACTACATTAACCCAGAAAGTAAGGAAATATTATAAGGATTGACATAGTAATAGTTATATATATAAGAATGAATATGTGCATTGCATGCACTGATCAATATTCTAATACAACTTACAGAGAAGCGGAACTTTTGGAATGACGGTACCAATGTACCGGGATGGTGGCCTACAGATGTACCCTTTGTCAGTCCAAATGGCAAGGGAGGCGGAAGGAGACTGAACGGCACACAATTAGTTACCATTGCAGAAGCAATGCTACAGCAAAATGCCCAAGATTTTTGCTGCAGACAAAATATGAACTCTGAATCTGATGGTGAGAGTGAAGTATAGATTTGAGTATTAATTAATATTTCCTGTATGTGTCGATTTACCAACTGGTCTAAGTACAGGTATGCTACAAATCATTGATAACAAGGAGACAGATGGACCAGGTGTGCTTCTTAAATATATTATAAACCATGATAATCATGTGCGAAGTTCATGCTTACAATAAATAAGTGTATAATGTACGAACATGTATCAATATTGTGCAGTGAGTCAAGTACTAGTGGTACCAGATGATAAACAACTACATCATAGTTCAACTGAGGTAGAGGGTGGTAAGAAGGACCTGGAGACTGAAAGTAAGCATTACTTGTACTGATATAGAGTGCACATATACAAGATCTACTAACATTCTGCATACTTCCACTAAATGAAAACTAAATGAAAAAACCCTAGGCCAGCAGAAAGTGCACTAATGTACCTCGTCATAAACTTTATGACTACTAATCCTGCCAGGATGGGACACAAAAGTGCACAAAGGGAAAGAGAAGGTTTTGTTCTCCCTATATGTAGTCAGTAAGTATAATTGAAACATGCATGCATGATCAACCAGCTATATGTATGCTAGCATGATCAACCAGCTTTATGTATGCTAGCATGATCAACCAGCTTCAACATCTATACATAAAGCTGGTATAAGAAATGGAATAAGCTTTGCATATACTCTCCCATTTAGGAAGCATTGGATACTTGCTGTACTTACGAAAGATAGGTTGGTATGTATGAGTACACCATCAAAGATACTGGCCCTCAACAATAATTATTTTACTTTACAGGATATTGTTATTAGATTCATTGAGTAGACCAGAAACTACACCACCTGACAATATCGTGAAATGCTTACGCAAGTGAGTTTACTGCAAGCCATACATATGCAAATGGATATGAATTAAATATACATGCACTGTCAATCATTAATATAAAAACGCCTTATGCATGTGTAGGTTCTATGCAGCAACAAATCTGTCAACCCGAGGTGGAAGTCATCCTGGACCAGCAGTAACATATTGTGATGTACCAATTCAAAGAAATGCACATGATTGTGGAGTACATGTGATGAAAACGATTGAGTGCTTTTTTGAGGTGAGCCACATGCAATGACACTTATAATTTTCTTCTATATACTGTAATGTCACATGAACTTTAATTTACCTACACATTTTCCATTTGCAGCAAAATCCACATAATGGTGACGGTGCTGACAAAGCGGTGAAAGATTTCTCAACACCTAGGAATTTTGAGAGAAGAATGAGACACGATATTCTGGCATTGATTTATGACAAGAGTAGACAAACATAAGCTGTATATTGTGAAATTAGCAACTATACAGAATCATCACGCAGTATAGTGTGATAATCTTATAGTACACACCTTTTAAGATTCTGCTGGTTCCGAAAATATAGGAACAAACTGAGGTGTCTCATGAAATTTTGTCTATTCATGTAAGATAGTGATGACTTGAGATTATTAAGATCACTATTCGCCTGTTCTACAACTTGTGTATTGATATCCTGATACTGTGGATATGTATTGATATCATAACCAGTGCAACCTGCAGTATATATGAAGATGGAAATTTCGTGCACATTAATAAGTCATGTACAATTTTGTGAAATGATGTAATTATATACATTATACAATATTATACTTTTCATGCACATATATACATATATACATAATGGATATCATTATCTGACAAATAAAATAAAATCAATGCCAATAATATTGTATGTATGCAATTACACAACAGATGTCATGCGCATGCACATTGCATACTTGTATGGTTGTCCCTGTGGAATCTGTCAATGACAAACTGTGTGCGCTGGAACAAACGAGGGTTTCTGTTTAGTGCATATTCATGCAGATTACAGGCATTGTCATAGATGATCACTTCAGGCACTATAATATAGATAAAATTACAATAATCATAATAATAATAAATTAAATATATTATTTAGTTATATATATGCCACATTTTCATGACATTGTGTGAATGTGTGCGAGTGCATGCAAGTGTGTGAGTGCGTGCATGTGTGTGTGTGTGTGTGTGTGTGTGTGTGTGTGTGTGTGTGTGTGTGTGTGTGTGTGTGTGTGTGTGCTGTCTGTGTGTGTGTGTGTGTGTGTGTGTGTTTGTGTGTTTGTGTGTATGTGTGTGTGTGTGTGTGTGTGTGTGTGTGTGTGTGTGTGTGTGTGTGTGCTGTCTGTGTGTGTGTGTGTGTGTGTTTGTGTGTTTGTGTGTATATACATGCATGCATACATATAATACATAATATAGTATTTTCATGACGTAAGCCCAAATTGTTTCCATCAAAGACGTTGGCCCTCAACAATAATGTTACTGCGTCATCCCTACGGAGTACTACTGTACTCCATGATAATACATATAATGCACACAGTGCTGAAATTTTAAGGAACATGCAAATGGAGCTAGGATGGGGTAATCTCTCAGCACTTTTATTTATGTCAGACAATATCAGCATTCCTTAGCACGGATGTATTTTTGGCAGGGTACACATGTGCCACAGGAGATATGCATCAACACATAATGAAAACATAAAAAGTTACTCTTACAATTGGTATATATAGACTTGGTGACATCACTGCATGTGCATACATAAAATGAGCATTTAGGTAGTGCATGCATGCTCATTGGTAAGACAAAATTAATGTGACAATGGTCAGACAATGTATGAATGCTGACCAATAATTCTAACACTGTAAAAAAGTGCATAATACTGACATTCAGTGTTGCATGACTTACTTTCGGGAAATCTAGTTTGAAGAATGGAAAATGGTACATTTGGTGATTCACACTGTAACATTACTTGAAATCCATAGCATATTCCTGAAATCATCGAATAAGTACAGTAACTGTACAATGCACGCCAAGCTGCATGACAAACCACATGTACGCAACACACTCACCGTGAGGACAGAAAATTGTGAAAATACCTGGCAGAAGTGATGGATGGCTAGAGGACACCTTACTGCAGCGAACTGGCATTACTGCTGATTGCTTCTTATCAGCAGCATAGTGTCCTCTGTCTCTAATGGGAGGTAGGGTAGGAAAAAAGGACTCATCACTGAAAGAATGCCCAGTATTGATGGTTACATAAGGAGGTGGTCCTTTGAATGGTCTCAAAGCGCAGCTAGCAAGCATGTTGATAATTTGCCTGAGCTCGTCTGTGAGTGATACCGAACAGACAAGGTTAAATAAACATGGACTTCCTTCCTGCAGGACTTTCAGGCTATTAGGATGTTCACGCACATTTCTCCCCTGGTGAATGCTCATCAAAACCTCTGTCATTTCTGTGGATGGGCGAATCCATGCACAAACAGAAGAGGGGGAAGAAATGGCCCCGATAAATTCCTGGAATTCTGGAGATGGATATTTGTTGCTTGCAAACTGATCAACAAATATATGCAAAGGCTGGCAATGACTTGAGAACAACTGCAAGCGAGCAAATTCATCAGTGCTCAGAGGACATGAATGGGTCGCCTTGGAAAATTTTGCTAACAGCTTCCTAAGTGGAGCATCATGTATGAACACTCTTTCACTGTACCTAGTATAAGCAATGAAGAAACACTAGATTAGTTTTATGTAATTCATGTTTACTAAGAAGTGCACAATGCATGGATGATGATAATTTCATGAGCTAACAGCTAGCTCGTGCTTGTACATGGATGTCCATGCAATACCATGCAGCCAGGCATGCATGATTCACATGGATACATGCATGCATGAATGTTGCATGTATATCATGCCTGCACATGCATGTATAATATAATTTTTGACTTATCTTCCACATTTCAGCTCTTCCAGCGATAGACTATCTGGATTCCTCAATGACTTCAGAGAGTCACAGAAAATATGGCGGTAAGCTAATGAAGTAGCATCACAAAGCACAATACGTGGGCAGCTCCGACACTGAGGATTAGGACAAGTAAACCCTTCTAGCAAATCAATATCCAAGTGATCAATGTAATGATACCAAGACGAGCGAAAGTGGTTGTACGTGACAATTTCCTTATACTCTGGGGCCAAACTTGTATCTTTTCGCATATGACGATCTCTCAAAACTAGGTAGTATCGATAGAGGGAGCATCTGCACGAGTATAAATATACACAAAAGCAAAAGGTATATACTAGTGTAAATTCCCTAATAGTATCTGTATTTATTAATACATACAGATACTATAAGTGTGTGTATGTGTGTGTGTGTGTGTGTGTGTGTGTGTGTGTGTGTGTGTGTGTGTGTATACAATTACAAATCATCAATGTATAGTCAAACCTGCCATAAAGAAAGTGCAGCATGTAGTCATAGAGAACAAAATGAGTGATGAGAAATGATCCCATGTTCAGAACTCCTTCTGAGCTCCCATTATATGGTACTCTGCCTTGACAACCCCTACCATGGCAAGCTAAATCATACACTAAATGGGTGCCAGAAATAAAAGGCTATAATAACAAATACACAGTCATGTACTTGACACAGCCATGACCACATAAAAAGAAATTCAAAGCTTTTGCGGTAATATTATACTTTAAGTGCTCACCCTTTATGGAGAGAACTTTTATCATACTAATCATTGGGTAACGACCAATGTAGACCCGATCAGTTTTCGAGTACAATTGCAGGCTGCACTGTGGACATCTAGAGTTCTCAGGTATGGCTTCGGTGAGGTGTAAGGGCTCATCCACACTTGGTGTGTGGGGAATGGGAGTGTTGGATACACCCTTCACCACAGAACTGGGGTGTGATTCACTCCCCGACCGGTCGGACTTGACATTTACCAGTAGATCTCGCAATACAAGAAAACCATTAGGTAAGAGGCTGACCTTGCTTTCATCTATAATTGCACTCATGTACTGTTGAACAACACTGCAATGAGTGCAGTGTGTCTTGTGAACACAGGTAAAACATGTCAGGGCACTTCTTTGTGCTCCCACTACTGCCACCGTGTTGTCTGCCATTACTCCTACTTGAGGTAATGTGCCAGTCAGATCTACCTCAAATAAATCAGGTTGAAGGTCTGCATAATACAGATAAGAACACAATGTTACAATATATTCATAGGTAATGCAAGGATATCTCAAGGATGCATGAGATTTATGCCATGCAATTATTGCTGTCACAGATCTATATGTCATCGATAAGAACTGATTCAGAAATACATGCACATATATGCATGCACATGGCCTCACAATACACACTCCAAGACTGTCACTATATACATATATATTACATTAGTCCCGAGCAGCCAGACCCATGCTCGCTGTGACTGACGTCACTGGGATGTCCCTGAAAATGGCCATGCGAGATTGTGTCTGAGCTACGCCAAATTAATATTACATACTTAGATCTGCCACATCAGCATCCATTTGTGCACTTGGAGAAACTCCTAGCTCCGTATCCATATCTACCAGCAATGCTTTAGCAACAGTAGAGTGAAGACAGCTGGGAAAAGGCAATTCTAAGAAAAAGTGCAGTGACTGTCAAAATATATTCTAATAAACAAATGTCATTTTTTAATTAAAATTTAATTATAAATAAACTTACCTGATCTGCTAGCACCCACTGTTTCAGATATTCCACTTGCAAGAGTGGAATAACCTGCTTGACAGCTGCAAGTATATAGCCAGAACCATTCCCCTTGCTTGTCCTCTATGGGTCTTCTCACTATGCTCACATAATTATAGTCCTATACAGCAATACAAATTCCCAAAGGGATTTGTATATACACGAATTTTAAACACGACATGCAGTCATAGCAGCTAGATAAAGTACCCTTAACGTCTGCTGGTTTGCATCAAAATCCTTCATTACAAATGCTCTGTGTGCATTGGAAGACGGTACCATTCCTCCATATTGTCTTACGAGGTCCGAATAGATCGCAAAGTTACTGGTTGTGCATACCTACGCATAAAAGTTTAACACAATGTGACTTAAACAAGGCACTAATGTAGTATCCTACGCCTACTAAGGATTTCATTACCTCGGGTGAAAACGGGGGAAGATTCGACTCTGAGTCGATGTTGTTTGAAGTAATACAAGGGGGCTGAGGGTTGGCCTTGCTCTTCTTGACCGGCATACTCCCATAGTCGTAATGAACACCACTGTTGTAGGCTCGAACTCCAATGGGCAGGATCTTATCCTTTCGCCTAGCAGACATACCTTTGAGAAATGTTTCTTTGCAATCCCGCTACGTATTTATACATCTAAATATAATTAAACAATGATAATTAATATGGTTTGTTTACACACCATTATTGTAGTGGGGCTTGCTGTTGTACACTATTATATACCTATGTAATCTATACTAAATTCGTGGGGCTTAACGCGTTTTTACTATCATTTAATAGCTCCGTGGACGTAGCGCCAATTGCTTCTGATGAAGGCAGAAAATGTGAATAAGGGGCTTTTGATTGGCCAGCTAACAGCCGTCGTCCAATGTGGTTTGGAGGTCAGTTTGTGAACGTACATTCCCACATTTATAGAATTGCAGTGAACCATTCTTAATAGCATAGTCCTCGGATCGGGAAAAAAAAAATATTCCAAAATATTCAATCATCTGAAGTGAAATGTATTGTCTTTATATACAATGGGTATTTCAAAATTATATTCCCCTATCCACACTATATATATCCCCTTAGGTGTTATGCCATTATATGTCAGTGATCATACCATTATGGACAGCCACATTGTATATCCTTGTACAGTCAACCCTCGTTAGTAAGTACACCTGGGGACCCTCCAAATTGCTACTCACTACAGTCAAACCTCATTATAGTGAGTACACCTGGGGACCCTCCAAATTGCTACTCACTATAGTCAAACCTCGATAGTGAGTACACCTGGGGACCCTCCAAATTGCGACTCACTACAGTCAAACCTCGATAGTGAGTACACCTGGGGACCTTCCAAATTGCGACTCACTACAGTCAAACCTCGGTAGTGAGTACACCTGGGGACCCTCCAAATTGCTACTCACTACAGTCAAACCTCGATAGTGAGTACACCTGGGGACCCTCCAAATTGCTACTCACTACAGTCAAACCTCATTATAGTGAGTACACCTGGGGACCCTCCAAATTGCGACTCACTAGTCAAACCTCGATAGTGAGTACACCTGGGGACCCTCCAAATTGCGACTCACTACAGTCAAACCTCGATAGTGAGTACACCTGGGGACCCTCCAAATTGCTACTCACTACAGTCAAACCTCGATAGTGAGTACACCTGGGGACCCTCCAAATTGCTACTCACTACAGTCAAACCTCATTATAGTGAGTACACCTGGGGACCCTCCAAAATTGCTACTCGCTATCAGTAGTACTTGCTAACCATAATAGATTAAATTTTGTACAATGGGTTATAAGCTGGGTATCATATCCTTGTAGTTCCTAACTCATTAACAGTGTTCTTACTAACGAGGTTGTCTGTATATCCTTGTGTGGTTTGTTGAATAATGATGTGGTTTCTCACACATCACATGCTGGTATGCTGTAGTTGGATAGATAATATAGTTAAATCAATATTTATACAGGAGGCCTCACCAGACAGTGTCTGGTCTTCCTGAGGGTTCTAATGAGCTCAGATGATAATGACAGATCAGTACGTGTTTCTTCAGTGGCAGCTCTGTCACTGAAGAAATACAGCAACGAAGTTGAACATCATCTGATGTTATAGTGTTGAGATCTCTCACAAACCAAGGAGCACGTGGGGTATTACAGCAATTGCTTCCTGGATAACAGTCCTCATTGTCCCATAGGGTATTGTTTGTGTACCAGTGCTGTGGAGTAGGAGGGGGTACTGCGCCGCTAAGCACACTCTTGGACTGTAAAACTAATTGTCTGACCCAATAGGTTTGTGTGTACTGCCTTGGATTGCTAATAGGACCTGGTCTGTTACTAAAGGCTGTTTAGGAAGATTCGTTGGCTGATGGGCTAGTCAGGAACGGAAACATAGTTCTCCCACGAATTCCAAATGTGTACTAATGTATGGCGGCAGTGTTCTTTTGGTGTCAATCCTACATACGGAGCACTACTGCACTCCATAATATCTACTGTACACTCTGGACACATTCAATTTACTGCAAATGCATGTGTACTTGTTCATACATGCAGTGCTATAATATATAGGATACAAGTGCTAACACAGCCAAAGCAAACACCAGAACTTACAATTGAAAGCATGATACAAGCAATATTAGTTTCTCAGAATAGGAAAGCAATCAACATTTATGAGAATGTGGTCAAATGTATGGGACTGTACGCCTCCCTGTCGGTTGCTTGTTCAGGAAGACAATTTGGCAACCGTTTAGGTAGCTGACCACATTAATGAGGTGACCACTTGGACAGTTTCCACTGTATGCAGCTACTGATAAGGTTGAGTTGCACTGTTGTCTTTTAATGCCATTGATATGCATCTGTGGTGCTATTTGCAGGCAATTTGGCAACCGTTTAGGTAGTTGACCCCAATAATGAGGTGACCACTTGGACAGTTTCCACTGTATGCAGCTACTGATAAGGTTGAGTTGCACGATGGTCTTTTTATGTTTGATATCCAAACGTGTCTGTGGTGCTATATACAAGCTGTGGTAGTAGTATGACCGAGCTTTTCTGCAAGGTATCATGGCACAAGATGTTACGGTAATTTGTACTGTTCATATAGCTAGTGTACAACAGTAAATATGATATAGAAAATTGATTCATCGTGTGCCTTGCTCCTAGCACTCCAAGTAGGACAAGGCCAAGGAGTTATTCAGATTACTGCATGTGCATTTGCCTTTGGTGTGTTCGGATATTATGTACCATGTGTGTGTGTGTGTGTGTGTGTGTATTCCATTTCAAAATGAGAAAGGGTGTATAGGCAGGATTTGTCAATTGCCAAAAACGCACCAACACAAGGGCGTTTGTAGCATCATGGTGCCAGATGAGCATGGAGCTCGAGTTAGACTCATGCTGCTGCAATTATACTATAAGGATGTAGAGCAGGGCATATAGGACTAAACATACAGTGGGGCTGGATGGGCATACACACAGTGTGTTCATAACGGACCGTGTGTCATTTGGATTGTGCATTCTGTTTGCAACACCAACAATTGGCAGATGCTACTAGCTCGTTAAAGAGCATTTCTCTTATGGCATTCAACTCTTGACATATCAACAGAATGGCCGTTTCAGTATTTCCATTGTTACGAACATCACAGAAATGGCTGTTTAACCCAAAAATGGGGTGGCAGTAAGGAACAGTGTCTATATAAATGTAGTCTAAGAGTAAATTGTATATCAGATGATTTGCGTTCAACAATGTGATAATGCAGCCATGCTTGCCCTTTGAAAATAAGGAAATGATTTGTGGCTTACACTCAGTGTCACAAGGTAATTGCATGGTAGAAATGAGTTTAAGTGTATGTCATATGAGGCCGTGCACTCCATGTACCATAATTTCATGGTGCATGGAGTCAAGATTCTTCACTGCCATCAAGGATGTGAGTCAATCCTATACATGAATTCTACACCGGTCTGCCTACATATCTAGTATTCTTATCCCTTTTTGAATGCTTACTACCCAAAATTAAGCTGGCTAGAGAGAGTAATTTGCATACGACAGCACCTGAGCACCAAGGGAAGGGGAAAAAGCACAAACTAAACAATGTCAAACGATGTTAACCTTGAGATGTCCTTAATAATAAACTTAAATAATAAACTTGCATGCATTGCTTGTATATTTGATGTAATTTTGAGATACTTTGCAAACCTCTTTACATACATATATACTACAATCTTCTGCTCTGTCCTCCATAGTTACCTCAGGAACAAAGGTGGGCATCAAATACCCTGTCCAGGTTAAACACTGGTTGGGATGTTGGCCAAAACACAAATGTGAAGCTGCAGATTGTCCAGGGCTACTTTTCCCAGCAGAAAAACAAACCTGTGTTGGTGAAATCTTCAGAATGTACAAGAGAAGAGGATCGGGAAACATCCGAGTGGGCGATGAGATTGGACTTTACTACATCGTAGCTAAGGAATGGGTTTCTGCTTGGGACTTCAATGGTGGAGTGTCCGGTTGCCCTGGTTCACCTTCATCCACCCTTGGCCTGAACATACCGTCGGATCGATGCCAAGGCGAAATATCCAGGGTGTACGCATTAGGAAGGTCTATAGGAGAGGATGTAAGGAATAACGACTTCATCATGCTCAACTACAAACATGGAGGTCATGAGTGGTTGTCCCTCTGGGGTGGATCCTCGCGTAAAAGCACTTGTCCAGGAGGTGGATATCCTCCTCCTGCAAACAAGCATCAGAACTGTCAAGGAGAATCATTTCAAGTTGTGAAGCTCAATTTTTGATAGTGTTGGATAAATGTAATAGCTAGAATCACTGCATTGATCAACTAATTAAATGGAAAGAGGAGTATCGTAGATAGTATATTGTTATAGGTTGGTAGTTTTATTTCTATGGACACAATATAACAGTGCTCACATTATGTAATGGTATAAATGTACAACTTAATGATGAAAATTTTGCAGTGATATTTACAAATATTATAATAATATGTAACACTTTAGTTACCTTTTGACTCCACCAGGCAGGACTGGTAGCTGCACTAATTATATCAAGGTTCTCATTTATGAGCAGTTTAGCAAGGTTAACTAATTTGTCAGCGGCTTCCAGTTGGTAGTGGAGTCAGATTAAGACTCCCACGCATTTAATTGGGGTATTGCTTGTTCTCCGCCATTTAAATTTATTTTGGCAGCCATGCAGTTAGTTGATTAAACCATACAGACTTTATACTTCGCTCTATACTGCTACGTAGTATAGCGTCTATAATTCTTCATCATACAGTGTAATCCACATATCACTGTCAGGGGCGTAACTAGGCATTTTGCATAAACTTGAAGATTGAAATATATATTAAGTCAGGTAGAGTAGATGAAACAATTTAGCAGGAAGCTTCATGCAGCATGTCTGCCATGCGAGACACACAGTGATTTTGTTGTATGATATCATGTATTGCATCTGTGAAACAGGTTTTTTTTCAGGATGTACTGATCATGTAAGGGCCAATAGCAAACTCACAAACACATGCAGTGCAGTGATGTAAGTAGGTGTAGATATATGTATGTGATATAATAGGGGTATAGAACTGGGGGTCTGGCCGGGGGTATATATATTGGGTACAAAAAACTCATTTTCTGCCTCCTGGTGCCAAATATCTCTATTGTAGAAAAGCAATCGACGTATTAAAGCACAGAACTAGGCCATATCTCGGGACGACTTTTTTGTTAAGTAAGGGTTCTGACCTTTGTTTGGGGGCTGCGAATTGGTCGGCCATCTCGGTCAACATGTTCATGTGAGTGATGTCAACATCAACCATGCTTGCAGACCATTGACTTGAAAAGAAGAGACTATCTTACTCGCAGGACCTGGTGATGCATTGAGTTTGTTGTAGAGTTTCATTTGCCCTCCTCCAATCTTCCATTATGGAAATTTGAGGCTCAAGAAGCTTGAGATCGGCAGCCGTGTATAGTGACATTTCACTTACCTGCACTGAAGGCAGGGCCGGTGTAGACAATGCTGTGTTTGTGTATCTACTTTCAAATTGTGTGTTTTGTTTTGTTGGCTTGTCTGTTTGTTTTTTTTTTTGTTCTTTTTCGATGCCATGCATAGCTCAATTCTTGTTTGCTTGTTGGTTGGTTTATTTTTCTTGATCAATTTTGAAATCACACTTCCATTATTATAATTTTATTACAGTCACATAATATAGTGAGCAGCATCATATGTATAATATGTATTGATATTCAATTAATATTGTTATAAGTCAACCACACACTGTCTCATGAGTACTGCGCTTTGCATACATCTAGTTATTTCCATGACCGAAGCAAGCAGCTATGCTGCAGCTACATACACATATGTACACATGGGGTATAATTACATAAACATGGCTGCCCAGATACTCCAGGCAAAATAAAAGTTTGTCCTCAAATAGGAAATTTTGATGCTGACTTTAACGTTACAAACCATTTAATATGCATGTGTGCTTTAGTTTAGGAGATATTCTAGAGAATTCTCTAATTGACGTCATCATGGGGGTGGTACGTGACGTCATTGAATGACAGCACAAATCATCCCTTTCAATACCTGAAGTATTGGAGACAGTATAGGACAGAATCAATATGGCTTTGTTTCATTCTTTTAAGCTGGTCATATTACGTGGAACTGCAGCCCAAGACGGTCGAATTCAGCAGTAGTGTATAATCGCAGGTCATCTGAACTATTTCTGTTGCTGACAGGTGAAAATGTCACCGTAGTCATCACAACGACTCGAAATGTACTTTCTAGTACTAGCACAGGTCTCAAACACGATCGCGCTAGTACTTCTTCCCAAATATAGATACCCTATACCCCACCTTGGGTGTGTGTGTGTGTGTGTGTCTGCATGCAGTATTAGAAATTTGAAGCAAATTGGTGGGTGGAGAAATGTCCTAGCATTATCAATCGGGTCAGACAATTTTACATTTGCTCGGACACACTGCATTATCGTCTGTGTGTGTGTGTGTGTGTGTGTGTGTGTGTGTGTGTGTGTGTGTGTGTGTGTGTGTGTGTGTGTGTGTGCATATGTGTGTGTGTGCATGTGGTGAGTGCATTCATGCATGCGTGTGTACATGTATATGTGTGTGTGTGTGTGTGTGTGTGTGTGTGTGTGTGTGTGTGTGTGTGTGTGTGTGTGTGTGTGTGTGTGTGTGTGTGTGCATATGTGTGTGTGTGCATGTGGTGAGTGCATTCATGCATGCGTGTGTACATGTATGTGTGTATGTGTGTGTGTGTGTGTGTGTGTGTGTGTGCGCACGCGCATGTGTGAGTGTGTGTGTGTGTATTTATCTATATAGGCTTGATCGCGTACGTGGTTCTGCACTTTGTGCACATGCACCTAGTTATATTCAAACGAAAGAGTGACAATGATACATACTGCAGCACAATACTGCCAGCATTTAATATCATGTGGACAAGTCAGGTTCTGAACTTTGTTCACAACTAGGTCTAAAGTAAATGGCTGCTGTTGTCACTAGTCTTCCACCTAGATATTGTTTTACCCAACAATTTCCTAAATTCTGGGCTGTAGCATGCATGAATAGTATTGTTTGAGTCTTTGACTCTGTTTTGCTGCCTTGTTTTTCCTCCAAGAAGACCTTTCACCGGTTCGAATCTCAATTCTATCAATTAATATTAAAAGTAAATTATTTTACTTCCTTGCATTGGCTGTATAAGTCAGGGGAAAAGCCATTTGGTGCCAAAATGGGGTGACCAGATTTACCTTGTTCTGATCGATGTGTGGCAATGTACAGTTGCTTGTTCAGGAAGGCAATTTGGCAACCGTTTAGGTAGTTGACCCCAATAATGAGGTGACCACTTGGACAGTTTCCACTGTATGCAGCTACTGATAAGGTTGAGTTGCACTATTGTCTTTTAATGCCATTGATATGTATCTGTGGTGCTATTTTCAGGCAATTTGGCAACGGAACCGTTTAAGTAGGTGACCACAATAATGAGGTGACCACTTGGACAGTTTCCACCGTATGCAGCTACTGATAAGGTTGAGTTGCACGATGGTCTTTTAATGCCATTGATATGTATCTGTGGTGCTACAATCTGTGGTAGCACTTTTTAAGGTGCAACTGAGCTTCTCTACAAGGTATCGTGGCACAAGATGGGGGGGGGGGGGGGGGTGCTGGTGGCTTAGTGGGCTATGTGATGTGACTGCAGAGCTGAGTTATGGGATGGACTGAGGTCCAATCCAGGTGATGGTGTTTCTGGCCTTTTTTCTCTGCCCCCCCCCCCCCCCCCCCCCCCCCCTGCTACCACCAAGAGAGAAGAGTGAAGAATGCCCACTACAGCCACCAAAAGAACTGAACATTGCATGATTGAACATTTGTCACTTATCATAACAATTAACAATGTAGTATGTTTGTTTGTTTGTTGTTTGTTGATTGTGTACTTCTGATTACTGGGCCCCCTGAAAAGTAGCCAATGGCTAAGTGGGTGTCCCAGTCTAAATAAGATTAATCCAATCCAATCCAATCCAATCCAAGATGTTAAGGTAATTTGCACTGTTCATATAGCTAATGTACAACAGTAAACATAATATAGAAGGTAGCTTCATCCAGTACCTTGCTCCTAGCGCTCCAAGCAGGAGAAAGGGTTTTTAGATTATGTTTAGTTTTTTTGTATATCTTTAATTGTCATTGTAATCTTTTGTATATCTTTAATTGTCATTGTAATCTTTTGATCATAATTAGCAACAGTAAGGTTTCTCCCATGTGTGCATGCGGGTACAAATGTGTACTATTTTGTTTATGGTTATGGTGTGTGTGTGTGTGTGTGTGTGTGTGTGTGTGTTAAAATGGAACAAGCGATTCGAGTTTAAAAAACTCGTGGGCCGCCTACGGCCCTGGAAACTCGAATCGCTTGGAAATCGTCGTTATTGACTAAAATAATACTTCGAAGAACTCTTCTGGTCTAAAAGACTCTTCGCTGATAAAATCAGGAGCAAATGAATGAATTTCACTGAAAACAAGTTATTTTTTATACCCTTCAATTATTTTTTAAGGACTTGCCACAATGTCTGGACTTTTCACTGTTTTCATAACATTCTCAGGAAATTTGTAAACAAAGCTTGTTATGATGGCAATTTGAGCTGATTTTATTGGATACCTCCAGAATTTGAACTCAGAATGGCCTAAATCTCAAGGGAACCAAAACATGTTGATGTACAAAGTGACCCATTTCAGCTGCAATTTGTCTTTTGAAGTTGCAATAACAAATCCCAACCCTGAAATATGGCTTATTGGGATAAATAATTGCCATTGTTTCAGTGGTAGAGTTAACAAATTTGTGAACTCTAGCTGGTAAGGTTCACAAATTTGTTGACTTTACTCTGTTTTGCATTCAAAACAGCTGTATATCAGGGGACCTTAAAAAATAATTGAAGGGTTTAAAAAATAACATGTTTGAAATATAGCCCAAAGATTATGTACCGACTTCGCGTCCGCCATGTTGTTGACATAATCTTATTATTAAACTCGAATCGCTTGTTCCATTTTAACACACACACACACACACACACACACACACACACACACACACACACACAATCTGGCGGGCAAGATGGCGGACGGGAGCAAGCGACCGAGCGCCAAGGGTTCAAAGTGTAAAGGACAAAAGGTCAAAGTTGGCACTCAACAGAAGGTACCGTCATGCTGTACTATTTGCGGGGACGCTATTGAAGAAGCTTCGGAAAAATCGGTAGGCGAAGATGCTGTTTTTTGCGACGGCCAATGTCAGGCCTGGATTCATAGGCGCTGCGCTGGTTTGTCCACAAGTCGTTTCAGTGTCGTGAGAGGTTCTAAGGAACCCTTTTTCTGTCCACATTGCAGGCTAGAGACCAATGAAAAAGAAATACATTCCTTAAAGTGCTGCCTGACGACGCTTTCTTCTGAAATTACCGACATGCAAAAGCAATTGTCCACCATGTCTCTAGCAGCCACTAAGACCACATGTAACAGTAGTACGTCTTCAAATCCGCCCAACAGCGAGCTTCGTAAAGAATTCACCCGTATTCAAAAGGAAACTAGTGAGTTAAAGGACTCCGTCAAATCCCTCAGTGACGAGTTAGCCAGGAAAGCTAATGCTGGTAATGATCGTGAAAAGGCACAACGCCAAACGGAAACGGTCTCTGATTTACTTAGAACCCAACAAAAAATCCTCGAAGCACACGAACGAGAACTCAGAAGGAACAACCTCGTCATGGTTGGGGTAGAGGAAAGCGAAAAGATCGACCTAGAGGTAGCCAAATCCGTTCTGCTCGACAAACTAGGGGTCGATGCTGACATAATTGAAACCAAGAGACTCGGAAAGAAAAGCGAGAGACGACGACCGCTTCTGATTAAGCTTCCGGATCATGCTTCGAAGATCTGTATTCTGAAACTCAGAACCAAGCTTAAAGGGTCGGGCATTTTCATCAACGAAGACTACACCCCAAATCAGCGCAAAGGAATGTCCCGCCTCCTGACTAAAATGCGTGCAGCACGATCTGATGGAAAACACTCTTACATTTCCAAAGGAGTTTTATTCATTGAGAATGAGAAAATCGACTTCCTTGACTCGGATCGCCAACCTGAACACGTGATCCAACCCACATCAAACATTCAAATCCCAAAATCCACCACTGACAGCCGAGAGAAACCTGTTTCTGATACTCCCCCCTCAAACGCAAGTACAAATAATCCTTATGATCTGCCCCACCATACCCCACACACTGATTGACAACATCGATCCAAGACAATTACCTCCAACTGTACAATGCCATCACCAAGCACTCTATCATTAGCACTGTGGAATGCTCGTAGTATCAAAAACAAATTGTCCTATTTTCAGTCGCTTATATACAGCCATTCTTTTGACATATTTTGTATTACAGAAACTTGGTTGCACTCAGATATACACAACAATGAAATTCTACCAAATGGCTATAGAATTTGGCGAAAAGATAGATTAACTCAGGGCGGTGGAGTCCTCCTGGCCGTCTCAAATCACATACCGAGCAAAGCCATGTCATTATCTACTACCTCCGAACCCTTAGAAATAATTGCAATCGAACTACTACTTAAAAACCCTCTCATCATTTGTGGAGTCTACATCCCCCCAAATGCAACCACCCTTCTTATACATGAATTAGTACATACTCTGGAGGGCCTCTCTAGGGACCATGCTATTATTGTTCTGGGAGACCTAAACATGCCTGATACTGACTGGTCATCTTTGACATCATCATCCTACCCTAGCAGCTTATTTTGCGACTGTACTTTTAGACTAAACCTAATACAAATCATAGGTGAGCCAACCCACATTCATGGTAACATTCTGGATGTAGTGCTAACAAACACCCCAGACAAAGTAGTGAACATCCACATTGATAGTTCGACCACAATCAACACCAAATCGGACCACTACCTCATCACCATCACATACACAACTGCTCTGCATCATAAAAATGTTAATCCATCAGATTTGCACAAAATTGCCTTATTCTCAAGAGCAGACCCAACTCAAATAGCTGAGTACATTCTTCGCCATGGAACTTCCATCCAACAAACCCATAATGTAAATGAGATGTGGAATAATCTGAGGCAACTTCTTCTGTCTGTCAATGAAAATCTCATACCTTCATTACCTTGTACTAGAAAGAATAGCCCCAAATGGTTTACCCCACAAATCAAGCACCAACTAAACAAATTACACACCCTGCGCAGATCAGCAAAGAAACATCCAAATCCTCATAAGACTGCTGCACTAAACAAATATGAATCGGACCTCCAAACTCTCATGGAAACCACAAAAGATCAATACGAACTAAACTTCATTAAGCTACATCAGTCAAATCCCCACAAGATATTCGCACACCTAAAGTATCTATCCAACGACCACATCCTTCCACCCGTAATCTACCTAGACGGCAAACCACTCTCATCAGCATTAGAAAAAGCTGACGCCTTCAATAAGTACTTCAACTCAATATTCACTGTCAGCGACTTCTCCCTCCCACCTGTTCAAGAGCTACCAACACCTACCAACCAACTTAGTAGCATCTCCATTGAACCCAGTGATGTTTACCAAGCCCTCTCCAATCTAAAATTTAAACTTAAAAAATCACCTGGCTGTGACAACATTTGCCCCCAGCTTCTTCTACTGTGTCTACATCCTCTGTTACATATCATTACCTCTCTGTTTCAACAATCTTACTCAACTGCCAGCCTACCTCAAGAATGGAAAACCCACAAAATAGTGCCAATTCACAAAAGTGGTGACAAAACAAATGTTACAAACTACCGGCCAATCTCCTTGTTATGCATCATATCCAAGGTACTGGAATCAATAGTCTACAATAAAATCATACCTTTCATTCGCCCTAAAATCTCAAAAAAACAATTTGGGTTCTTTTCAAATCGTTCTTGCACAACTCAACTATTATCATCCCATGCTGAAATCTTTAAATCTATCGAAGAAGGATCATCAGCAGACGTCATCTATCTCGACTTCAAGAAAGCTTTCGACTCAGTTCCCCATCATGAGCTTTTGTACAAAATGTGGAAACTAGGTATAACTGGCCCACTATGGCTCTTTTTCAAAAATTATTTATGCAACCGCTACCACTACACTGTTATAGACAATACTTCCTCAAACAGACTTCCAGTTATCTCCGGAGTCCCACAGGGTAGTATCCTCGGCCCTCTCCTCTTTCTAATTTACATAAACGATCTTCCCAGCTGTCTTCATTACTCCACTACTTATTTGTTTGCGGATGATTCAAAGTTAATTTTTGCAGTATCACAATTCAGCACCACATCCCTTCAATCTGACATCGATTCCCTGCATCAATGGTGTACAAAGTGGAATCTGACCCTTAACACATCCAAATGTATATGTATGCGTTTTACCCTATCAACGTCCACCGACGCACCCTCATACTACCTAAATGGTGAGCCTTTGCCCTTAATGTCCTGCCATAGAGACCTTGGAGTTCTGGTATCAAGAAACCTGTTATGGAGTAGTCACATCAAATCCATCTGTATGCAAGCCTACAAATCTCTAAATTTTATTAGGAGAAGTATTCACACTCATCATTCATCTATTCAATTAAGAAAACATCTCTTCATAACCCTCGTAAGAAGTCGATTAACCTACTGCTCCCAACTCTGGAGACCTAACCTGATATCCGATATTGTCACACTTGAAAAAGTACAAAGGAGAGCAACTAAATACATTACCGCAGACTATACACAGGCCATCAATTACAAGGACCGACTGATTAAACTGGATATGCTACCCCTAATGTATTGGCTCGAATTACAGGATATCCTCTTCTTAGTTAAATGTCTACAGCACCCCTCGGATAATTTCAACATTTTCAATTTTATTACCTTTTCAACATCAACAACAAGATTTGGTACCTCAAATAAGCTCAAATTCAACTATAGGCGCACTACAATCACAAGGCACTTCTTCTTCAACCGCATTGTCAAACTCTGGAATTCTCTACCAGCAATCGACATATCACTACCATTCATCACAATAAAGAAATTACTTTATAATACCTTTCGGGACCACTTTATTGAAAATTTCTGCTCAGATCTGCCATGTACATTTCATTATCTATGCCCTTGTTCTAAATGTTGTCTAGTAAGACTTAGTGCTTACCATCACTAATCCACGTTTCTACATTTCATTTCAGAATCTGTTTCCTTTTGTCTTGTACCAAATTTTATTGCTGTAAATTATTATGGGCTAACAGGCATACATTTTTATTCCAAGCTTTTTTTTCACAATGGTTTCCCACAATCTACTTAGTTTCCCTCTCAGCATCCCTCACTTATATTACAATCTACTTCTTTCCTGTATTTATATTTTCAGGTCTACATGTAACAATATCACTTTAACTTCACCTTAAATTTTATGTCCACCCCCACCCTCTGGCTTCACCATTGTTTTGGTGTTTGTCCTTCAGTCACCGCCATGTGACTGTAAAGTTATGAAATAATAATAATAATAATAATAATAATAATAATAATAAAGATAGGCCGATTTTTGTTCGCAGTTCACTGACACGCGCTTCGAGTGATTGCGGGCGAATCTTCACGATAGCTCTCTGTGGTGTCTGGAAAGAGACCTTGAGGGCTTCTTTTTACTTTTACTTGCGAAATGGAGAAATTTTGAAAACAGCCCGTAAGCCTACGAACCGCCATGTTTGTTGTACGGACGAATCCTGACTAGAATACGACTTTTACCTTCGAAACAGTTTTCCGCTAACTCCTCCTAGGAAAAGGATGCGAGTGCTTTGTGACTGTGGCTAATGCTCTTCAATATACCTGGTGAGTGACCTTATCTATATAGCGGAATGATTTTCGCATGAAAATCAAAAGCGGCATCGGTGATAAAAACGATGCCAAGAGCCACGTTTGTGCGCAATGGTATCCGTAGTGAGTATACGGATTTCCTGTCGACGGCTACGTAAATTATGCCGCGAAATACGAATAGAAGAATACTCTCAGATATTATAATTTTATGTTGGGAACATGTAGTTTGAATGCGTGACAAAATCGATGTATCTGTGTGTGTTTGTGCATAAATGTTTCTGTGTGAATGTGTGTGAGTGTGCGTGTGTGTGTGTATGTGTGTGTGTGTGTGTGTGTGTGTGTGTGTGTGTGTGTGTGTGTGTGTGTGTACATGTGTGTGTGTGTGTGTACGTGTGTGTACGTGTGTGTGTGTGTGTGTGTGTGTGTGTGTGTGTGTGTGTGTGTGTGTGTGTGTGTGTGTGTGTGCGTGTATATGTGTGTGTGTGTGTGTGTACGTGTGTGTGTGTGTGTGTGTGTGTGTGTGTACGTGTGTGTGTGTGTGTGTACGTGTGTGTGTGTACGTGTGTCTTTGTGTGTGTGTATGTGTACGTGTGTGTGTGTGTGTGTACGTGTGTGTGTACGTGTGTGTGTAAGTGTGTCTGTGTGTGTGTGTACGTGTACGTGTGTGTATGTGTGTGTGTGTGTGTGTGTGTGTGTGTGTGTGTGTGTGTGTGTGTGTGTGTGTGTGTGTGTGTGTGCATGTGTGTGTGTGTGTGTGTGTGTGTGTATGTGTGTGTGTGTACGTGTGTGTGTGTGTGTGTACGTGTATATGTGTGTGTGTGTGTGTGTACATGTGTGTGTGTGTGTGTGTGTGTGTGTGTGTGTGTGTGTGTGTACGTGTGTGTGTGTACGTGTGTCTGTGTGTGTGTGTACGTGTACGTGTGTGTGTGTGTGTGTGTGTGTGTGTATGTGTGTGTGTACGTGTGTGTGTGTACGTGTGTGTGTAAGTGTGTCTGTGTGTGTGTGTACGTGTACGTGTGTGTGTGTGTGTGTGTGTGTGTGTGTGTGTGTGCATGTGTGTGTGTATGTGTGTGTGTGTGTGTGTGTATGTGTGTGTGTGTGTGTGTGTGTGTGTGTACGTGTGTGTGTGTGTGTGTGTACGTGTTTGTGTGTGTACGTGTGTGTGTGTGTGTGTGTACGTGTGTGTGTGTACGTGTGTGTGTGTGTGTGTGTGTGTATGTGTGTGTGTGTGTGTGTGTGTGTGTGTGTGTGTGCGTGTGTGTGTACGTGTGTGTGTACGTGTGTGTGTGTGTGTGTGTATGTGTGTGTGTGTGTGTGTGTGTGTATGTGTCACTGGTACGTGTGTGTGTGTGTGTACGTGTGTGTGTGTGTGTGTGTGCATGTGTGTGTGTATATGTGTGTGTACGTGTGCTTATGTGTGTACACGTGTGTGTATACATGTGGATGTACGTATACATGTGTTTGAGTGTATTTGCATGCATGCTTGTGGGTGCAAGTGCATGTTTACATGTGTGTGTATTAAATTCATGTTTGTATAATATTATAATGGTAAATGTGGAAGTCTGTAATACTTAGTACATGCTATGATTAAATTTTGAGATATTTCGCAAATTTCCTTTAAGAACACATATATAATATGAGTTAAAGACATGGATGCTGTATCACTATCAAGCAGTATATACACATAATTATCATACAATCTTTTGCTCTGTCTTCCACAGTTACCTCAGGAACAAAGGTGGGCATCAAATTCCCTGCTGAGGGAGAACACTGGTTTGGATGTTGGGCAAAACACAATTGTAGAACTGCAAACTGTCCAGGGCTACTGTTTCCAGCAGATAGGAAAAACTGTGCAGGTGAAATCTTCAGAATGTACAAGAGAAGAGGATCAGGAAACATCCGAGTGGGCGATGAGATTGGACTTTACTACATTGTAGCTAAGGAATGGGTGTCTGCTTGGGACTTCAATGGTGGAGTGTCCGGTTGCCCTGGTTCACCTTCATCCACTCTTGGCCTTAACATACCATCGAATCAATGCCAAGGTGAAATATTCAGGGTGTACGCATTAGGAAGGTCTATAGGAGAGGATGTAAGGAATGGCGACTTCATCATGCTCAACTACAAACATGGAGGTCATGAGTGGTTGTCCCTCCGATTTAAATTTGTGAGTAAAAGCACTTGTCCAGGAGGTGGATATCCTCCTCCTGCATACAAGTATCAGGAGTGTGACGGTTCATCATTTCAAGTTATAAAGCTCAATTTTTGAGAGTGCATTAGCTAGAATCACTGCAATGATCAACTAATTCAATGGCTTTCCGAAATCAAAAGTTTACACATATTATTTTATCTTGCAAAAATCATTATTAATTGGTAGTTTCATTTCTAGATAGGCACTGAAACAGTGCTCATGCACATTTAAGTGATGGTAATGTACAACTTAATGAATGAAATTTTGCAGTGATAATGAATCACTACTAATACAATAAAGGGTGTATAAACTACCGTACTCTATAACACTCCATGGTATACTCCATGCTCTACCCATATCATCATTTGGCCTTCGACTGGATAATTATACGGATATAATGAGGTTATATGCAAGAGTTGCTGTTGGCCTATGTCTTGGTGCACACATATGCATGCATGTGGACCTAGCT
>CAUJGJ010000487.1:672700-682700 GCA_963170055.1 Halisarca cf. caerulea
AGAAGACTGCTCATGGGTTTGAATCTCAATTTTATTGGTATTAATACATTTTGCTTCTTTGGCTGAGTGTATAATCATTGGAAAAAGCCATTTGGTACCCAAAGGGGTGACCGTATAGCACATTGGGGTGGTGACCGGATTAAACAGGTTCCCATGTATAGGACTGTCGGTTGCTTGCTCCGGAAGGCAATTTTGAGACCATTGACGAAGTTGACCACAAAGAGGTGACAACTTGGACAGGTTCCACTGTATATGCAGCTACTTATGAGGTTGAGTTGCACTATAGTCTTGATACGTTTGATATCCAAACGTGCCTGTGGTGCTATGTACAAGCTGTGGTAGCAATCTTTAAATGAGTGACGGAGCTTCTCTACAATGTATCATGGCACAAGATGTTACCGTAAATTGTACTGTTCATATAGCTAGACTTAGTGTACAACAGTATAAATATGATAATACAGAAAATAGATTCATAGTGTACCTTGCTCCTAGCGCTCCAAGTATAGGAGAAGGCCAGGGAGTTATTCAGATTACTGCATGTGCATTTATTTTTGGTGTGTTTGGATATTATGTATATACCATGTGCGTGTGTGTGTTTTCCATTTCAAAATGAGAAACGATGTAGGCAGGATTTGTCAATCGACAAAAACACACCAACTCAAGGGTGTATGTAGCATCATGGTGCCAGATGCATGAGCATGGAGCTTGAGTTAGACTAATGCAGCAATATTATATATTATAAGGATATAGGGCTAAACATACAATGGGGCTAGATGGGCATATACACCGTGTGTTTATAACCGACCGTGTGTTATTTGGATTGTGCATGCATGGTGTTTCTTGTTTGCAAGATGATCAATTTGCACCTGTTACTAGCTCGTTAAAGAGCATTTCTCTTATGGCATTCAATTCTTGAGGTATCAACAGAATGGCCATTTCAGTATTTCCATTGTTACGAACATCACAGCAATGGCTGTTTAATCCAAAAAATGAGGTGGCAGTAAGGAACAGTGTCTATATAAATGTAGAGTGAATTGTATATCAGATGATTTACGTTCAACAATGGGATAATACAGGCATGCTTGCCCTTTGAACATAAGGAAATGATTTGTGGCTTACGTGTACTGACAAGGTAATTGCATGGGAGAAATGAAATGAAATATATGTCATAGGAGGCCACTTCATGCACCATAAAATTTTATGGTGCATGGAGTCTAGATTCTTCACTGCCATCAAGGATGTGAGTCAATCCTATACATGAATGGTGGCATTCTTTTTGTAATTCATTAATTGCCCTTTTAATTAGACAGAGAAAGAGGTGAATCAGTCATGTTACTCTTTCCCTTTACACAACATGTACTCTTATACAGCAACAGTTTATGGTGAGATTACCTACTACACACACAAGCAGGAAAAGGCTGTGTATAAAAGAGAGCAGAAGCAAGATAAAGTGTATTGAGGGCAAAACAATATATTATAAATAATTTGGCTGCAGGTATAACCAACTGAAAGTGGTCCTAACAGTCAAGAACGTTTCTGAAAAATGAGGGCAATATCTGTGCTAATGCTGAAAGCAATCTTTATTGCAGTGTACATTACAACCTCCGAGGCTAATTGTGACGTCAGTGAGTTGTGTACATGTATACATGTGCTTGTAAGTGCGGTGAGTGTTTGCTTTGTATATTGTGTGTGTGTGTGTGTGTGTGTGTGTGTGTGTGTGTGCATGTGTGTGTGTGTGTGTGTGTGTGTGTGTGTGTGTGTGTGTGTGTGTGTGTGTGTGTGTGTGTGTGTGTGTGTGTGTGTGTGTGTGTGTGTGTGTGTGTGTGTGTGTGTGTGTGTGTGTGTGTGTGTGTGCATGACGTTATGTGTGAGTGTATGTATATGTGTGTATGTGGGCACAAAATGGTAAATGTGGATGTCTGTATTATAAACAAATAATTTGAACTTGCATTTAATTTTGAGATATTTTGCAAACTTCTTTACATATACTGCAATCTTTTGCTCTGTCCTCCACATGCAGTTACCTCAGGAACAAAGGTGGGCATCAAGTACCCTGTCCAGGGTAAACACTGGTTGGGATGTTGGCCAAAACACAAATGTGAAGCTGCAGATTGTCCAGGTCTACTTTTCCCAGCAGAAAAACAAACCTGTGTTGGTGAGATCTTCCAAATGTACAAGAGAAGAGGATCGGGAAACATCCGAGTGGGCGATGAGATTGGACTTTACTACATCACAGCTAAGGAATGGGTGTCTGCTTGGGACTTCAATGGTGGAGTGTCCGGTTGCCCTGGTTCACCTTCATCCACTCTTGGCCTGAACATACCGTCGAATCAATGCCAGGGTGAAATATTCAGGGTGTACGCATTAGGAAGGTCTATAGGACAGGATGTAAGGAATGGCGACTTCATCATGCTCAACTACAAACATGGAGGTCATGAGTGGTTCTCCCTCTGGGGTGGATCCGCGCGTAAAAGCACTTGTCCAGGAGGTTCATATCCTCCTCATGCAAACAAGTATCAGAACTGTCAAGGAGAATCATTTCAAGTTATTAAGCTCAATTTTTGAGAGTGTTCGACAAATGTAATAGCTAGAATCACTGCATTGATCAACTAATTAAATGGAAAGCTGAGTATCATAGATAGTATATTGTCATAGCTTAAGTTGGTAGTTTCATTTCTATAGACACAATATAACAGTGCTCACGTTAAGTGATGTTATAAATGTATAACTTAATGATTAAAATTTTGCAGTGATATTCATAATCATTACAATAATATATAACACTAGTTACTTTCTGACTCCACCAGGCAGGACTGGTGGCTGCACTAATTATATATATCAAGGTTCCTCATTTATGAGCAGTTTAGCAAAGTTTACTAATTTGTCAGCGGCTTCCAGTTGGTAGTGTATTGCTTGTTCCCTGCCTTTTAAATTTCTATTGGCAGCCATGCGCAGTCAGTTGATTAAACCATGCATATATACACACTTAATACTTCGCTCTATATATATATACATAGTATACATGGTATAACATTATTAATCATACAGTGTAGTCCATATGCATATCACTGTCAGGGGCGTAACTATACATGTTCACTAGATCCATTCCGGCCTTCTTCAGTGTTCACCTTTTAATGTTATCGCACATCTGATCCACTGTACTACCAGGCTACCAGAAGCATATATGAATATATAGCAGCCAAACTTGCGGTAATAAAGGAGAAGAAACTTAAAAAAATCCGTGCATGCCTTGTTCTCGGTCATGCAGTGTGTATAATATTATTGAATGAAGCGTGGCTGCCAAACAAGGGCATGCCAGATGGGCATGGGGTTAGACATGCTTATAAGGCTGTAGAGCATATAGGGCTAAACAATGTCATACATGCATGCAATGGGGCTTGATGGGCATACACATGCAGGGTGTTTATAACCTATGTATACCATGTGTTATTTGGATTGCGGGTGTTTGCAACATCGATCGTCAATTTGCAGCTGCTACTAGCTTGTTGAAGAGCATTTCTCTTATATGACATTCACTTAATTCTTGACATATCAACAGAATGGCCATTTCAGTATTTCACATGTTATATGAACATCACAGTAATGGCTGTTTAACCCAAAAATGGGGTGGCAGTAAGGAATTAACAGTGTATAGAGTAAATTGTATATCTGATTCAGATGATTTACATTCAACAATATGGGATAATACATGCAGGCATGGTTGCCCTTTGAACATAAGGAAACTATTTGTGGTGCTTGAAGCCATTTTATAGACCATTCTAGGTTGGTTTTGACACTCAAGTAGGGCCTTCGAAATTCTCTACAGTAATTTGCATCATATACTTGGAACATTTTAGGGTGGAAGCTGGAGAGCTCGGGGTGGAAGCGCCCCCCCCCCCCCCCACACACACACTGGATAGAACCCTAGTAGTTTTGCGTTCTTGGTGCTTTTTGGCAATTGACAACTCATACCTATATACATACTTAACATTTTGAAATGGAAAACACACACACACACATGGAATCCATAATATCCGAAAACACCAAAGACAAATGCACATGCAGTAATCTAAATAACTCCCTGGCCTTCTTCTGCTTAAATTGGAGCGCTAGGAGAAAGGTACACGATGAATCTATTTTCTGTATTATCATATTTATACTGTTGTACACTAAGTCTAGCTATATGAACAGTACAAATTACCGTAATATCTTGTGCCATGATACATTGTAGAGAAGCTCAGTTGCACCTTAAAAATTGCTACCGCAGCTTGTAGCACCACAGACATGTTTACATATCAAAGGCACTAAGACAATAGTGCAACTCAACCTCATAAATAGCTGCATACAGTGGTAACTGTCCACGCAGTCACCTCTTTGATGTGGTCAACTTCGTCAATGGTCCCAAAATTGCCTTCCTGAACAAGCAACCGACAGTCCCATACATGAGAACCTGTTTTATCCAGTCACCACCCCAATGTGCTATACGGTCACCCCTGTACCAACTGGGTTTTACCACTGTCTTGTATGACCAAGGAAGCAAATGTACTTATTATATTAATACTAATAAATTTGAGATACAAAGCCATGAGCAGTCTTCTTGGATGAGAAACAGAAGCATATATGAATATATAGCAGCCAAACTTGCGGTAATAAAGGAGAAGAAACTTAACAAAATCCGTGCATGTCTTGTTCTCGGACATGCAGTGTATATAATATTATTGAATGAAGCATGCGTGGCTGCCAAGCAAGGGCATAATTTGTAGCATCATGGTGCCAGATGGGCATGGGGTTAGACATGCTTATAAGGCTGTAGAGCATATAGGGCTAAACAATGTCATACATGCATGCAATGGGGCTTGATGGGCATACACATGCAGGGTGTTTATAACCTATATATACCATGTGTTATTTGGATTGTGGGTGTTTGCAACATCGATCGTCAATTTGCAGCTGCTACTAGCTTGTTGAAGAGCATTTCTCTTATATGACATTCAATTCTTGACATATACCAACAGATGAATGGCCATTTCAGTATTTCACATGTTATATGAACATCACAGTAATGGCTGTTTAATATAACCCAAAATGTGTATAGAGTAAATTGTATATCTGATTCAGATGATTTACATTCAACAATATAGGATAATACAGGCATGGTTGCCCTTTGAACATAAGGAAACTATATATTTGTGATTTACACTCAGTCTGACAAGGTAATGGCATGGGAGAAATTAACTTTAGTGCATGTATATGTTGTATATAGGAGGCCATTCCATGTTATTGTACCATAATTTTTTATGGTGCATGGAGTCTAGATTCTTCACTGCCATCTTAAGGATGTGAGTCAATCCTATACATGAATGGTGGCATTCTTTTTATTCACTAATTCCCTTTTAATTGAACAGACTCTGAGAAAGAGGTGCATCAGTCATGTTAAGTTTATTCTACACATGTACTATAGGCGTGTTCTTTCCCTTTTCTCAACTGTACTAGCTCTTACAGCCACAGTTTATGGTGAGATTACCTACTACACACACAAGCAGGAAAAGGCTGTGTATATAAAAGAGAGCAGAAGCAAGACAAAAAGTATTGAGAGCAAAATATATAAGCAACAATTTGGCTGCAGGTCCGAGGTTTGACCGATTGAAAGAAGTCCTAAACTGAAAAATGAGGGCACTATCTGTGCTAATGCTGGAAGCAATTCTGATTGCAGCGTACATTACAACCTCCGAGGCTAATTGTGACATCAGTGAGTTGTGTGTGCATGTATGTGCTTGACACACACACACGTGAAATCACAGCGATATCCGAGTGAGTTCAGGCGAAATCGCAGCGATGTCAGAGCGAATTCAGGCGAAATTGCAGCGATGTCCGAGCAAATTTGGGCGAAATCGGAGTGACGTCGTAAGTGACCTTCTCGGTCACCATAGCCATTTGCGAAAATTTTACCCCACCAAAATTTCTTGCCATACGGTACATTTGATTCTGGCCTCCCACACTGAAGGCATTACCCCCATCTCCATTCCTAGTGCCGTTCCGGTATGGTACCCCTCCCCCACACCCATGCATAAATAATCATATAGTGAAACCTCTCTAATCTGAAATCTCAATAATCGGTTTAATTATGAACTTTAATTAATTAATCAACAACACAAGATATACAATAATTATCAACTGTTACATATAATAGTTGCAATTATAATATAACAATTAATAATGTATAATAATTTTTACTAACCAGTATGTCATTCCTTGGCCGCTATGCATGCCTATATATGTGGCAAGCCATATACTAGGGTAATGTCAAACTATCTATAATAATTATAGGAGCCCTTGGAACCAGGGTTATTTCTTTTACCATGAATCATGCATTATATACTATCTATATGCATGAATTGACATGATAGCTGCATGATCTACTCAGGCAAATGATATTCAGCATCTCAAACATCTGATATTCACAGATTCAATAGTTTGTTGCCTATTCACAGCCAATTAAACAGTCAACTAGACATTTAATTTTGAAGAACAAAGTTGCTTCTTGTGCAATCCCTATACAGTAGTAGATAGAACCAAGGGAGTAAAGGCACCATGCTCAATTTTCTCTTATTATGTTCATGCATACAATAGAGGGAAGGAATTTTAAGGGTCTTTCTGCGATGTAGGACAGGGTACTTGAGTGAAATACCTTGACATCTAAAAATGACACCTACTCTTTGCACCAAAAATTCAATGTCCATGTGTCAGCATGAGCCTTGTCTTCATGCAGTGTTTACACTCCTGAATTGGAAGTGCTTGTCATTATAACTGGTTGTAGAGCTGTCACTCCACTTCTTTGTTTCTGCAGACTTTTAAGAGCAGATTTGCTGTCATATGTCTCTGATTTCATTTACTTCACAGGTTTTTATCTAGCATTATTTTTTTTTGGGGGGGGGGGGGTTATAAGTATTAGAGTGCATGAATGCTGCCGCGCAAGGTATGCCAATATTTATGATGTATGTATATATTGTATGTATAATATAATATTATACATGCCAAGTTTTTCTTTCAAGATATATCAGGGATGAAAGGGGGGGGGGGGTAATTACAAAATGTAGCAAGGACAGACATGTGAATATGTGGTATCCTAGACATCTATAAACCCAATGTCATGCTGTGTAGTGATGCAGGAGGTGTAGATATGTATATGGAGTGCAGGGGTATATAACTATAGGGGGGATCTAAGAGCATGGACCCCTCAGGGAAAAATAGAGATTTTATATAGGTTATGGAAGGTGGTACTTGAGGCCATTTTAGACCATTTCAGGTTGATTTTGACATTCAAGCAGGGCCTTCTCTACAGTAATTTACACTACAGTTGGAGTATTTTGGGGTGGAACCTCCCCCCATTGGATAGAAAACCCTGCCTCAATCCTGGATAATTAATTTTTGGTATATGAGTGGGAAAACACCTCTGTAATCTGACATTCTCTCTAATCCGACCGTCTAATGAGGTACATTCACCATATCAAAGCATGGTAAGAATCACCCTATAATTCAACAAACTCCTACTAAGACATTATTCTCAGGTCCCATCGAATGTCGGATTAGAGAGGTTTCATATCGATGTGTGACACTGTGTGTGCGTGTGTGCACGCGTGACATGTGTGTGTGTGTGTGTGTGCATGTGGTGGACACGCTGGCACTGCTCTTCAGTTGCAGCCCAGCCCTACCCACCTTGTGGGGCTTGCAACTTCACAGATGGGCAACCCCTGATTGAACAAGGGGACCATCAGGGATGGTGGGGGCAGCTGGGCCCATATCCAGTGGGTCTCTCCCTCACTGATGTCTGGTGGCTCACCCCCCAGTTGGGCCCAACAAGGGGGCCACAATATAGCCCGCACTGCAGGCTGTGGCATTACAAGTTACATTACAAGTGTACGTGTGTGTGTGTGTGTGCATGTGTGTGTGTATATGTGTGTGTACGTGTGCTTATGTGTGTACACGTGTGTGTATACATGTGGATGTACGTATACATGTGTTTGAGTGTATTTGCATGCATGCTTGTGGGTGCAAGTGCATGTTTACATGTGTGTGTATTAAATTCATGTTTGTATAATATTATAATGGTAAATGTGGAAGTCTGTAATACTTAGTACATGCTATGATTAAATTTTGAGATATTTCGCAAATTTCCTTTAAGAACACATATATAATATGAGTTAAAGACATGGATGCTGTATCACTATCAAGCAGTATATACACATAATTATCATACAATCTTTTGCTCTGTCTTCCACAGTTACCTCAGGAACAAAGGTGGGCATCAAATTCCCTGCTGAGGGAGAACACTGGTTTGGATGTTGGGCAAAACACAATTGTAGAACTGCAAACTGTCCAGGGCTACTGTTTCCAGCAGATAGGAAAAACTGTGCAGGTGAAATCTTCAGAATGTACAAGAGAAGAGGATCAGGAAACATCCGAGTGGGCGATGAGATTGGACTTTACTACATTGTAGCTAAGGAATGGGTGTCTGCTTGGGACTTCAATGGTGGAGTGTCCGGTTGCCCTGGTTCACCTTCATCCACTCTTGGCCTTAACATACCATCGAATCAATGCCAAGGTGAAATATTCAGGGTGTACGCATTAGGAAGGTCTATAGGAGAGGATGTAAGGAATGGCGACTTCATCATGCTCAACTACAAACATGGAGGTCATGAGTGGTTGTCCCTCCGATTTAAATTTGTGAGTAAAAGCACTTGTCCAGGAGGTGGATATCCTCCTCCTGCATACAAGTATCAGGAGTGTGACGGTTCATCATTTCAAGTTATAAAGCTCAATTTTTGAGAGTGCATTAGCTAGAATCACTGCAATGATCAACTAATTCAATGGCTTTCCGAAATCAAAAGTTTACACATATTATTTTATCTTGCAAAAATCATTATTAATTGGTAGTTTCATTTCTAGATAGGCACTGAAACAGTGCTCATGCACATTTAAGTGATGGTAATGTACAACTTAATGAATGAAATTTTGCAGTGATAATGAATCACTACTAATACAATAAAGGGTGTATAAACTACCGTACTCTATAACACTCCATGGTATACTCCATGCTCTACCCATATCATCATTTGGCCTTCGACTGGATAATTATACGGATATAATGAGGTTATATGCAAGAGTTGCTGTTGGCCTATGTCTTGGTGCACACATATGCATGCATGTGGACCTAGCTTCATGCACCAATAATATAAACACTGCAGAGCTGAGGTAGTATAGATACTGCAGGTATACACATGGCCTCAGCTGCCACTACATGCAGCAAGGGCTGTCATCCTCATCATGCCGCCATTAATGACCTTATGCATCAAACCAGCACTTGACTCTATATTATTAGAGTCCTATGCCATTTGGAGCTTTAGAGCTTGTTCCGGTCTGATGGAAAGCACCGCGATGGTGCTTCCATCATCCTGTAGAAGAGAGGCAAGTCTTTTAGGCTAAGTATGGGGGACACACACACACATAAGCATGTACACACACACACACACACACACACACACACACACACACACACACACACACACACACAAGAACCATACAAAAACATTTAAAATGGAAAAAAGATGTAGGGATAGAAATTGTCAAACGTCAAGAAAAATTGGAATAAGGTAAGTTTGTTTGCTACACATGCAGGTCTGGATGGGCCCATAGCATAGGGGTAGACGAACATAGGGCTGGACATGCACAGGGCTAGGTGGACATAGGGATAGGCATATACATGGGGCTAGACGGGCATAGAGCTAGACAGAGGTGGGTTGGACTGGGTACAGTGCATATATTCCTAAATCCAGCAGCTAAAATATTAACGCAGGATGTAGGAATTTGTCCACTGTGCAAATTTCTAAATCCCCTAGCATATACATATTTGCGGGATGTAGGAATTTAGTGTGCACTCAGTCCAAATAAACCAGTATTTCTCCAACTAGTGCTGTCACAGCATCTATGGTCACAGTCACTG